>APFE031533849.1:0-16831 GCA_000404065.3 Pinus taeda | reverse complement strand
AAGGCTTCTAGGAAGATGAATTAGCCCCTAGTTGCACTCTTTAACAAAAGAATTTTGAATTTTATATCGAGCCAAAGTCCACCAAAATTGTCAAGTCGACCCTCCTTGGAACAAGTTGGCCTGGACTTCTAAAAGACACCTATTCAACCTCCTGGACAATTATATATATAGAAGGTAGTTTGACCCTATTGGAACTTACCACTTCGTCCATCAAGAAGTACATATCAACCATGTGAAAGAGGACAAGAAGCAGAAGTCAAAGGAGAAAGAAATGAAGTCAAAGAGACAATTTTGCTTGACCGAATTTCAGACTTGAAGGCCAAATTTCTCTGGGCTATTGCAGGCCTGAAATTTTAGGGGACCAAAATTTCAAGAGTTGACCAAATTTGGGGAAGTTTGACCGTTGTTGACTTTGACATTAGAGGTGACTTGAAGGAGGGTTTGACTTGGCATTATTGGTGATGGTTTTAGTCTTGGTCTTGGTCTTGGATATCTCATTTTGATCTGATTCTATAAGAGAAGGATTGATGGGTTTTCCCCCTTGTGGGGTTTTGCCTTGGCTTGGAGCCTAATGTTTGTGTATCTTGTCTCTTTGTTTTTCTTGAAAGACTGAACATTTGTATAATTTCTTGATAAAGAACGCTTCAGAAGTAATAAGAAGACGTTAAACATTCGCAAGTAATCGTCAAGATAGAGAAATCAAGCATAATCTCACCACAATTGGTTTCTCAACATGGTTTCAAAGCTAGGAAGATTGAAGAACAAACATTTATGAAAGGAATGAGAATCTAAGAAGGTTTAGAAGGTTTGTTCAAGCCTCAAGGCGTGTAAGGCATATTCATTTTCTCTTTGTATTTCAAGCTGAAATCTTTGTACTATAGCAAGGTGGGTCGAGACTTTTAAAGAGAACCGAAAGACTTATGTGATATCAGATATAAAGGCCAAGTTTCCTCACTGTGTTGCGCTAGAAGTTAAGGAGAAGTTACAC
Organism: Pinus taeda; assembly: GCA_000404065.3. NCBI lineage: Eukaryota > Viridiplantae > Streptophyta > Pinopsida > Pinales > Pinaceae > Pinus > Pinus taeda. The sequence continues at coordinate 15,843 of APFE031533849.1, read as the reverse complement.
TAAAGTTTTGATGACTGTGAGTTTCAGAAGCACATGTTAATGCGAAAGTTCCTGTGGACATTAGAAATCTTTTGAGATCAGAATTACATTACCTCTCCAACATCCAAAATGACACTTCTATGGAGAAATAGAATTTCTCTATGACATCCAAGTTTCTTTGGATAATGACATCTTAAGTACATAAACATGCATTATGTATCCTAACTTATTGATAGAATTAAGGCATTTTTTATGACAACAAGAAACAATAATACTTGTCCAATCTCCGAGCTAATTGTTGTAACATGCTTTATTTTTGATAAGTTAGTTTTTATTTTATAAAAGAGGGTATGAAAAAATAAAGAAAAAATGGAAATTTAAAAAATAGAAAATAAAAAGAAGAGATAAAATAAAACCCCATCAAAGAAAATCAAAAAATTGTATAAGTGTGCTTGTTTAAATGCCACTTCAAGAAATAAATTGCATTTGTAATAAACAAAGGTCTGTGTGCAGCTTGTTTTTATGCCACAACCTTTTCTTCTGATTTGGATCAAACCATTTAACCTTGATCAAATCATTTAAATTTTTGTATTAGATTAGAGAATAAGTTCAACCAAAGAGTTTAATCTTGGTTGAACATTAATAGATAGGATGGAATAGGATAAATAAAAGGCCTAATATGCTCAAAATTTAGCCAAGTTGTATTAGATTAGGCTTAATTTGTGAGTTAGTTAAATAAGGGCAGCTAGTCTATATGTATCCAAATTAGATTAGTTTTCAATTAGCATTTAATTACCTTTTAACGGTGATTAATTATTTGTAAATAAACATTTGTATGTTTTTTATGTCAAAGTCATATACGACAAAATGATTTGTCGGCAAGCGATAAAAGTTGAGCAATATCCGACGTTGATCCGCCTCCTCGTCTAGCTCAACAGCGGGGAAGCCACTTCACATCCCCTCGCCATGATACGGGATAATGGCGCAAGCCCCCCGCTTACGTGTCACCACCTCCACACTTCGCACCCCCCTTGCTCCTTACCGCTTACCACTACCCCCCCTTCCGAAATCCGCTATCTACCTTCCTGCGCTTCCTGATACTGCGCCAACAGTAACATCTCTCGTGTCTTTCGCCTCCAACCACTCCACGCCACGTGTTCTCACCCATTGGTGCTTATCCGTTGTCGCCATTTATTGCTTCCCGTTGCTGATCTCTCTACATTTAATTCCCAAATAGCCGATCAGCAACTACTTTCCTGTAATTGTAGCCTTAATCCAATGATAAATATTCCTTCGCCCTGTTACACCCGTTTTCCTCAATTGCTCTTTCACTGTTTTAATTTCACTATTCTTGTTTTACAGTCTCTGTCGAGTTGACCCTGCAACAATATGCATCTTCTGAAAGTATCTTTGCGACTTTTCTGCCATCCACCATTTCAGTTCTGATATTATGGCTCCAAAGAAGAAAGACAAGCCATATGTCAGTTCCTCTGCAGTGCAGGAAACCCCAAAGGCATCTGATGCCTTAGACCTAGACCATATCCCATTAGCTGACCAATATTTTAAGATTGCAGACACAGAATGTGAATTCGACATGTTCGAATTGCATAATTCGCTGAAACAGACCTACATTGATTCTAAAGATGACATAAACCTATGGGAATCCCTTCTACCTTTGTATATGTTTCCTCATACCTATTCCTTTCCTGATTTAGTCATCTGGTGCCAAGCCAAGTATAATCCTTTACAAGGAACCGTGGTAGCTCAGAATAGAGACATTTTGATATCTATCGCCCCATAAACCATTAATAAAATGCTTCTAATCCCTAAAAACAATTCCCTTAGCTTTTTCTCCATTGCAGCCTTCATTGACCTATATCATCATCTCACCTTCCCTCAAAGAGCTCAAATTTTTGAGATCTTTCTCCCTGAAGATGAGCTCCCTAAAAAGAATCCTCCTTATCCAACATCCATATTCCCTAAGAGAGTTAAGCACATAATTTCCCTAATTTCTTGCTTGTTATGCTACCAAACAAATCAATGGGTAGATGAAGCTATCCTGGGCTATCTGTTAATTTTTTCTAAAGAAAACAAACCGGCCTTCATGTATAACTACAGTCAATTTTTGGTTGAAGCTATGCATGAACAATTGATGAATATCACTACTGAAGGAGTGTTTAAATACTCCTCTGTGCTAGTTCATATGTTTATTTTTTAGCGGAGAGACAGGTTACCTATTGTTTTGCACAAGCAAGATGATTAGCAAGAGAATCAAGCAGTCACATAGTGGACCTCATTGGTTAGGAAGAACTCAACTGAGTTCAGATTTTCAAACTTCATTGATTGTTTCATTCACCCAGTTGCACAGCTTCTCAGCACTCAAAGTGAACCCAGGATCAGTACAAAATCAAAAGGATCCTGCATCTCAATGATCAAGTTAGAACAGGAGACTGGTATCTTTACCAGAACTACACAAAGATCAAAGTATATGGCTGCGAATTGGCTCCATATAAGTTGCCCAAATATGTTCCAATGAGAATTTTCTCTCAGGAATATATTAGGCAAATGATAAATATGGATGAGCTTCATTTTATTTCAGGGAAGAGAAGATCTCAGTTGAAGATAAAAGCACATGTAGAATCTTTCATTTGTAATACTAGATTAGCAAATTTAGAAGTAGATGCCATACTAAAACAGATGGGTTTCCACCCAAGCTTCCCCTGGTCTTATGACCCATTCAGTGTTATCTCAGACTTAAGGGTGGAACTCAAAACCACACCTTACAATCATACACCAAGACCAGAGATTGAGAAGTTTAGAAACCAAGAACAGTGGGAAGAGAATACTCTTCAACAAGTAGAAGAACAGGTTTTACCTCCTCCTACTCTTCAGACTCCTGCTTCTCAAACCAAGCATGACAAGAGGCCCAGAGAAGGATCTTCATCATCAACAGTTGAAGAAAAGGAATTCATTCACTATAGAAGAAATCAAGGACTGAATCCAAAGGCACTAATACTACTCAAGGTCAAAAGGAGCCTATCATCATCAATTTGGATGATTCACAGGCTTCTATAGGGACAGAAGAACCTATAATCACTACTCTATCTTCTTCTTCTGCTTCACAGAATTTGTTAGAGATCACTCAATCTGTAGGACCAAGTGAAACAAAGGAGTCAAATGCCTTCACTAATTTCCTTGAAATTAAGCAAAAGAATGAAACTTTAAAGGCAAATGCCTATGCATAGTTTTGGAAGCAGACTTCTACTTCATAGCACAGGTTGTTGACAACTTTTGACAACAAAAAGGGAACAATGCAAATGGATTTTCTGCATGCTCAAGTGCCTTTTCCCAAGGGTTCTTCTAATTACAAGAAAATTGTATTTTCTTTTGATGCTAATCAGATACACCCAGTTGATCAAATGGACATGCATAGGCAGTCTAGTGAGATGCTTTTCTCTACCATGACCAATACTGCTATGGCATTGTCAAAACTTAAAACTGCTCTGTCAAATGTGCAGTCACAATTGAAGATTGAGAAAATATCATCTTTAGCAAAGGATAACAGGGTCAAGTCATTAGAGGACTTAGTAATTAAAATTGGATATGACCCTACTGATGTTAAAGCTGCTAAAGGTATTATCAAGAAGAAAAACACAGATATTGCAACATTGAGGAAGCAGCTAAAATTGCCTTCTACAAAGGACCCCCAAACCAAGGAGATAGCAGAAAGTGAACAGCACAAGGAAGAAATGCTCAAATTGATCATTGAGAAGAATGTACAGATAAAGACCATGGAGGAGCAAATTGAGAAATTGCTTAAGGAAAAAGAGTAATTTACTTAGTTAGCTATAGCTCCCATCACAGCTATTCCTATTACAGTGTCCAGAACAGCAGGGAATCTACATCAACCACAGCGGAATCTACATAAACATCAGGAGAATTGAACAAAATCTTATAGGAGTTTACTCACCAGAAGCAAGAAAATGAAAGGCTTCATAAGAAATTCAAAAATCTAGAAGCTCGGAAGATAAAGATTGATACTCTACATGTTGAATAAATGCAGAAAACACACATGTTGAACAGAAGAAGAAGAGTTGCAGAGTGAGTCATTGATGGCTCAAACCTTGGCCCAAGCCAAGGAAAGCATTTGGGCAGATATTAGTCAGGCCATAACTGAAGTATGGCCCTCCATTCAGATCATTTTTTAGTAGGAGGAACTCATAAACAGATGTCAGGTAGCCAATGATGAAGTGAAGCAACTTCTTAAAGATAAACCAAGTGAAGCTACATACATGATCAGAGTTCTAAATTCAAAAACTAGGGTCGAGTTGGTGCAGAATAAGATTCTGGACAGAACATAAACCATTTTGAAGATCAAGAAGGTTCTACAGAAAAAGAACCTGATGACTCAATTAGAGACTAAGTGCCAAACCTTGAAGGTTTTTGTTCAAAGGTTTCATTTTAAGTTTAATTTATTGAATCAGAGAGGACTACCAGGATTAGTGGCCCCAAATGACAGGTTGATCAGTGTGGAAGAATATTGCCAAAAGATTTATACCATAGCAATTTATAAAGCAAACTTTGCAGGCATAAAGGGTCATATTACAGGGAAACAAGCATTAGAAGCTTTAGATTTTGACTTGACTATTAAGCATGAGATAAAAACATCTTTTTTGTAAATAAGCCCACTTTTGAGAAATACACTGAGGTTGATGAAGTTTACAGGAAATTGGTAAATCTTGTTATACCAAGTGAAGACCGATGGGTTCACTTGTGTGAAGTTATTGAGTAACTTTCACCAACAACTGAAGGACAGCTGGGCAGCACTTTCTGGGGACCACATCATCAACAGAGTCCTAAAGTATAGTGCCACCACTTAGCAGTTTTGAAATTCCTATAGTTTTGTACTATTTTTGTATTTTTTTTTTGAAAATATCTAGAAGAAATTTTGTATAAATAACTCCTCCTTCGAGTTATTAAGTGTTGAACCCTTGGATGAGCTTCGAGAACAGAATTGTAACCGAGCTGGAGATTTGCCAAGTTAATGAAAGGATTCTGAATTTGCCTTCTATAGTTTTGTCTCCTAGTATGTTTTTCATATGTGCTTATTTCATTATGTCTTTCTTCATATATTTAATTCTTTATGCAGAGATCTGGGTAAGATCATACTGAGTATCAGTCAGTCTTAAATCCCCTGTGAATTTATCAACAATAACTAGGGACTAGTTTATAAGACTATCTGTTATTATAAGCTCCTCTATATCAATTAATTGTCAAAAAAATCTGCATTCGTTTAAATGTATTTTGTTCTACAAGAAACGTTGTTTGCCTGTATTCTTTTTTTATAACCAATCAAATATTATGTCTGAATATTTAGCAAGTTATATTTCATTAAGATTTTGCAATTCACTCACTTTAAATCAATTAACTATAACTAGACAATAGCCGCCCTTTCATCCAACTTAGTCACTGTTAAGGCTTAAGCACTTGTTTTCAATAATTCATAACATTGGTCATCCATAAACCTTCAAAAAAAACAAAACATTTTAGGTGCTCTGGCATGACTAACTGACCTAGAGTCATCGCAAAGGACAACGCTAACCAAGGCATCTGAATAGTTTAAGTAGACATGTTTTGGGACAAATGATGAGGTTGAGGAAATCCATCTCATTCTCTATGAAAGCATCAAAGTCTAGTATGATGAAGCATCTAATTTCAAAAAAAAAGAATTTTTATATCTATTCTTCTATACAGTCTATGCTAAGAACAATGAAGTGTTTACAAAGATAAAGACAATGGCCTAAACCTATGACTAATCCAAACCTTCTATGACATTATATTGCAATGGCATTCGAAACTTTCTATGGCACTGTGCTTATATGCGAGCTTTGAGGTTATATACCTGAGGGACGAAGGTTATGTTAATGGATCCATGAGGCCTAGTGACTTGATCTGCGGAACCCTGGATCAAAGACGAATTCAAATCTGGATCCACATAGATCCACCAGCATCTTTCCTTGTGTAAAATTGTTTGATGTCAGCGCAAAATTCCAAAGTAGGCGTTAATGTAAAATTACAAAATGACAAAGTCCACAGATGACTCGCCTGATAATGGACAAATCAGCGATACGAATAATAAACTAAGGAGTTGACATGCGCTAACAAATTAGCGATACGAATAATAAAACTACGGAGTTGGCACGCGCTAGTTCTTTGATTTTCCCTTGGTTGATGATATTATAATCCTGAATGCAGACCATATTATAAACTTTAATGCACGAGGTAAAGATTATAAGATACGATCATTTATTAGATATTCTAATTAATTTTTATGTTTATTCTCTCCAAGGGTAAAGTCGTAGGAAAAGCATAATGTCTACAAGTCTGATCAGGATTCTGAGATTTATTGTCCGCAGTACGATGCGACTACCGATGGAAAGGGTAAATGGTCAAGGGGCCAAAAGTTTATTGTTAGGTGTAATATTCATAGGGAATTTTTACAGTAAATAACAAAGCTAACATAGACATAAAACCACAAAAATCAAACACATGAGTCAGACCATGAAGTTTCACCAAAATCTGCGTTATTAAGCCATTTTATTATAATAAGAAGGGGGTACAATGAGATGTTGGAAAGAGTGCACCCGGGCTTGCTGAAGGCAAGCTAGCTAGGCCCAAATGAATAATGAGAAATCCCTCTCAAATTTGTTGTTGCTCTCTCTTGGCTCTACACTGAAATTGCCCAGAAAATATGTTGCTGGCTACAAAGAACTGTTGCTAGGGCCTCCTCGGGTGCTCAAAAAATTATGGGAAATTAGCCTCGGGCTCTCCAACAATAACCCAAAAAAACCCACGAAGGAATTGGCCAAATGTTGACCTTGGAATTTCAACCCAATTTTACCCTAGTTCCTCTAGCTGTTGGCTGCGTTGGGACCCCTCAAATCTGCCTAGAAAATTCTGCCAAATTTATCTTAGGCTCTCCTCAATAAATCCAGAAAAATCCAAAAAGAGTTTGTCCTAGTTTTGACACTCCAAAATTGACCCCCAAATGCTTGGCCCTCCTCCACAAGCAGAAGATGTAACCTGAAGCAACTGTTGTGTTTGTTGCTCCTACAAAATGTTGGAAAATCCCCCACAACACTTTCCCGGACTCCACCTCAAGTTTCAGTCCCTAACTCCCTTCACTCCACAACCTCCAAGCATGCCTCCTCCAAGAGTTGTGCAGTCCCTGTACTGTTGCTATCAATCTCACCACAAACTTGAACACCCTGTTGCTGGTATGAACTGGTATCGGTAGGACTCCCTCCTTAGGTTGGCACTTGAAGCCCACCAAAGCAAGGGTTGATATCTCCACTCGAAGACACTCGTGTGCTAAACAACACTGCAGACTTGGCTTCTGCTCAAGCGTGCTATGTCAAAGACACAATTTCTGAATAGATGAATGAATGAACAAAATGAATGCCTCTTGCTCTATTTATCAAAGAGCCTCCAAGATGCCCATGTGGGTCCAAATCGACTTTCCCCACCAACTTCGCTCCAATGAAAGTGTCTTCCAAATGTGGGTCGTAATTCTCCATGGGGTGGTCCCCACGCTCCACTAGAGCCGTAATATTTCCCTTCCTTCCCAATGTTTGGTCCCCCACTTAATCCCAAAATTCATGTGGGACCCTTGAACCCACATCTCCTAAGTGCAAACATGAAATAAGACAAAATTGGGCAAGATTGATATTTCCCTTAGCAATATTGGTAAGTGGGAATATCACAGTCCTCCCCACCAAAATGTTGCTTGTCCTCAAGCAAATGCCAAACGAAACTCTCTCTAGTTGTTGCTCCCCATTGTCACTACAAAAATGTGTCGAGTCACAAATGCGCCATTGGTTCGTCCCTGACCTCTGCACTGTCCTGACATGAAAGAATCCCTCAATACCAAGATCCCAAGTCATCTTGTCCCGTCGGAAACTCCCCTCGCTCCACTCACTATCCTGCACGGTATAAGTACCAGAAGTCCCCTGTATACCATCAATGAGTAGGGGATCATGATAATGTGGCACTATGCCCAACTCCTCCTGAAGTTGTCCTACCACATAGGCCATCCCATGCACCCCAAGGATATACTTTTGAAGATACCACTCAATCCCTGCAAAGAAAGCGTCTTGTTCACATGAGCTTCTCATGATATCATCCTGTTGGCCCACCTGCCATGCTAATGAAGTCCCCCATGCCATCAGCGAGTCACCAAAGCCCAATGGAAGATCTGAATGATCTTCCCCTGTAGAAATCAACTCATGCCCAAGGGTAGTTGTACTGCCAAGTCCTATGATGCCTGGATCCCATGCTAGTCTAAAAAGGGTACCATTATGCTTTCATTATGCAACTATGATCATGATAGTCTACCCCTCATGCTCAAGTTGTATACACCTCTCTTGGGACCTGATGGAAAAACATCTATGGAGTCCCAATGCATCTGGACCAAGCACCTCCATGATGTCACCTCCAACCCATCCAACACTCACCCTGATCCGTAGCGATAACAAGGAAAACCAACCTTGCCATGCAATCAAGGCCTCAATGCTCCCCCACATGTCAAACCAAGGGTGAGTTGGGTCATCCCTTGTCCTGATCCCACTCACCATAAAGAAGAATGTCCAATCGATCAATCAAACCCCTAAATCCCACAGCCAGAACGACTGTGGCATAGTCCTGACAGCGGATGGAACCAACCTGTACCATGCCTCAGGTCCCTACGTGCAATCAATATATGAAATCCATACATCAGGAACCAATCTGCTGCATGCGACACAACCCTACGCCAGCTATACCACACAATGGGATCTGTCATCCTTCCTCTTAAAAGTGCTCTGCAATACTGCCTGAAGTCTAAACATTCGCCTGTAAGCAAGGTCCACCAATTGTTGTAGATGCTCCAGAGACACCTCGGAATGTCTCCTCAAAAGGGGATCATGTATCACCCAGAGTGTGGGCTCAAGGGTGGTGCAAGTGTTACCTCTGTAAGAGATCGGACTACCCCCAAGCCTGCATCCACCAACTCGCGTCCTGACCATTTGCCACAACTAGAAATCCTTTGTCCCAATACACTATGCCCCATCCAACTGTCTCAGATGAACCATGGGTCCTATTGCTTGTGATGAGAGCATCAAGAGATGATATCCAAGTCCCTTGCGTCAGTGTGCAATGCAAGAGAGTGATAAATGGAAGATCACGGTGGGCCCTGTGATCAACTTGCTCTCCAAATCTAAGTGTGCCAAACCCAATGGTGTGCCTAATGCCCTCATCAGGATATCTCTCTAGCGGCAACACTCTAACAACCTGTTGTGCATCATCTTGCTCGGCTACACACAAGTACGTACCCCTACACACCCTTGCATAACACTGAACTCTGTGGCATAACTCTATGCACCCCCAGATAACAATGCTCAATGCCATGCCACCATGTACCATAGGGAATCCCATATGTGCCCATGCAACCACCACGCTACAAGTACACCTGCCACGAAGTGATCTACACCTCCTCATCTACCCTAGTAGACCTAGGCGACCTAACTCCACACCTGCGAAAGGGGATATCTTTGTTGTGTCGATCCTCGGTGACTCTTCTTCCCAATACCCAAATGGGAGAACATCATCTCCATACAATGCCCGGTCCGGTGGCCTACCCATGCCACCTCCTCCTACCAGCTCTTGCCAAAAATGTTAATCATCTTGCGACCCCATGCGCAATCAACATGCCAATACAATCCATGGAGCCTACTCACAAACCGCCTATCCGCCAATGTCGACTAGAATTCCCCTAGGGAATGTATGTGCTCTGCCACTGGGTCGAATACCTCATCAATGCCATAGCCATCCCGCACATTTGATATCGAATAGGGAGCTTCGCTTGGATCCCAATGCCATCCTGGGTCTCCAATGCCCTCGGTGTCTAAGAGCTCCCACTGAGCTTTACTCCAAACTATGACCATCTCCATGAGTCCAGTCCACTCCATCGAGTACCAACTCAGAACATCTCACCATCCAACCCCAAGAGAGGGATCGAATGCACGAACTCCCACACATAGAACAACCCCGACATGCAGATGTTGCACCTTGTGTAACTCCGATCATCTCACCCCGCTATCTGGGTTAACACATGAGATCTGACTAGGTAGCTTCGTCTCCCTCTCTCCAATGGGAAAAGGTGACCCAACAGTGTTGCTAACCTAGTCATTCCCTCTAGTATGTCTAGACAACTCTACCTCTCTCAACCCAATGCATATGGGTGGCCTAATAACAGTGTAGATCCCACCGTTGTGCCTCTAAGGCGAACTGTGTTGAAATCGCAATGTGTGGTCTCTATGTTGCCCCTCATCAATGGCTAGCCCAAAGGATGGTTGCACATCCTCCTCCATCAACGACTCAACACGAGCCTCTGACTGCTCCTCCATAGAAAACCCAACATGCAAGACATGCTCACCAGTTAGTTGTAGGTGACTGTCGTCCAGCAACTCTGTCACAAATCTGGATGCCTCTGTACCTATTGGCTCCTCATCAATAGTGGAGATGTCTCCCGGCAACTCATCAACCTGTGGTGCGCTACTATCACCTGAGAACTAGGTCACAACCCGGGATACCTCAACAACGGATGGCATCTCATCAACGAGTGTATGCTCAACTATCTCCTTGCCAACCATGGCCCCTTAAACTACTCTCTCGTCTTCTTCCTTAATCCTCCTCATCATCCCTGCATAATTCCACTGAATCCCTATTGGTTTGTGCATGCCTCTTAGTTCACAGAACTCCCAAAAAGAGAGGAACGCCTAAATGCCATGCCCCAATAATTGGTATGCCCTCCAATTTGCTTCCAATAACTCCACACTAATTGCAATCATGTCTTCCCATCTTGATGCATTACCCATAATTTTGGGCATAGTGGATTTGTTGTATAATTGAGAATGGGCTTGATTCCCAATTGCGGAATGAATCAACTTCTCCCCCACATCAATCATCATTTGTTGCATCCTAAACACCCCATCCAAGGTTACTGCCATGTTGTTTGATTCTAATCTTTCCTTGGATCCCATGATTTCTTAGCTTTTTATTATGGTCTTGTCATAGAATGAAGGGTTTCCCACAGGCTGAGCCAAGATTATGGCTCTGATACCACTGTAATATTCCTAGGAAATTTTTATGGTGAATAACAAAGCAAACATAGACATAAAACCACAAAAATCAAACGCATGACTCAGACCATGAAATTTCACCAAAATTTGTGCTCTTGAGCCATTTTATCATAATAAGAAGACGGTACAACGAGGTGTTGGAAAGAGTGCACTTGGGCTTGCTAAAGGCAAGCTAGCTAAGCCCAAATGAACAATGAGAAATCCCTCTCAAATTTGTTGTTGCTCTCTCCTGGCTTTGCACTGAAACTACCCAAAAAATATGTTGCTAGCAGCAAAGAACTGCTACTAGGGCCTCCTCAGGTGCTCAGAAAATTTCGGGAAATTAGCCTCGACCTCTCCACCAATAACCCACAAAAACCCACGAAAAAATTGGCCAAATGTTGACCTTGGAATTTCAGCCCAATTTTCCCCTACCTCCTCTAGCTACTCACTGAGTTGGGACCCCTGTTTGACACCTCAAAATCTGCCCAGAAAATTTTGCCAAATTAAATCTTGGTCTCTCCTCGATAAACCCAAAAAAAAACAGAAAGAGTTTGTCCTAGTTTTGATGCTCCAAAATTGACCCCCAAATGCTTGGCCCTCCTGCACAAGCAGCAGATGTAACCTGAAGCAAATGTTGTGTTTGCTACTCCGCCAAAATGCTGGAAAATCCCCCACAACACTTCCCCAGACTTCACCTCAAGTTTTAATCCCTAACTCCCTTCACTCCACAAACTCCAAGCATGCCTCCTCCAAGAGCTGCGCAGTCCATGTACTGTTGCTACCAATTCTCACCACGAACTCGCACTCCCTGCTGCTAGTATAAGTAGGACTCCCTCCTTGGCTTGGCACTCGAAGTCCACCAAAGCAAGGGTTGAGATCTCCACTCAGAGACACTCGTGTGCTAAACAACACTGCAAACTTGACTTCCGCTCAAGCGTACTATTTCAAAGACACAATTTCCGAATAGATGAATGAATGACCAAAATGAGTGCCTCTTGCTCTATTTATCAAAGAGCCTCCAAGATGCCCATGTGGGCCCAGCTCGACTTTCCATGGGGTGGCCCCCACACTCCACTAGAGTCACAATATTTCCCTTCCTTCCTAATGTTTGGGCCCCCACTTAATCCTAAAATTCATGTGAGACCTCTTATCCCACATCTCCTAAGTGCAAACATGAAATAAGACAAAATTGGGCAAGTGTAATGTTCTGAAATAGTAAAAATAGTGTTAAATTTGGACAACTAGGTCCAAACTCCATGTTCTGATGCTCAGATTAAGAGGCTAATATTTTTGTTGGATTCCTCTTTCAGAGAGGTGTAAAATCCATATAAAAATAGTCTTAATCCGATGAGCAGAACTTATATTTTGAATTTATTATTCTTAATAAACTATATGTGCAAGGTCGGCCATTTTTGTAATGTAGGCTCACATGCCCAACAGATGTGTCACACACCCTCACTGATGGATATAAATACAGGAAAAGTTGGAGAGAATTTCATCACAACACAACTCACATCTTCCTCTCTCATCCTAAAGAGTACAAGCTACCTGGAGGAAGAATTTCAGCCACACGTGGGAAGGACGAAGAGGACAGACCGTACAGCTGAGCTGTAGTACGATTTTCTGCTGCTAGGGTTTCGCAGAAAGTTTGACCAGCGTTGACTTTGGTCAATGCTTGGTCCAATGATCAATCAAGCTGAAAACTTGTGGAAGGTTCGATTTTTGAAGGTCGTACTACCTGGCACAAAAATCGAGGTCAAAGGGTTGACCGTTTTGCTGCTGCGTTGACTTTTAGCTTGCTGCCCCTGCGTTGACTTTTCAGGACAGCGTTGACTTTTGTAGAATTGACTTGGGTTGACTCATCTACTGGTTGGAGGGTGTTGTGACACATGCTGGGCTGGCTGACCAAAGGAGACTTTGCTGGTTGAAGCATCCTGTTGACCGCCGAAACGAACACACACATTTTTCCTGTTTCTGATTTGTCTTCTGTAAGATCTGCTTATATGTTCTATCTGCATTTTGCTTAACTACTTGTATGATTGCTGTGAGAAAAGTGAAATTGCTCTTAGCATAGAACATCTACAAAACTTTACATGGTATCAGAGCAGAGGTGAAGACAAACTCTATCTATAGCAATCATCATCGAAGGAAATGGATTCCACTAAGCTTGAATTCAGGGAGAATGACAAGCTGACTGGAAGTGATGACTTCCATGCCTGGAAGATGTTATTAGATCTCAAATTGGAAGATCATGATCTCCTAGATCATGTGACAGGGAAGATTCAAGAACCTCCATCAAATGCCTCTGCTGCTGTTAGAATCAAGTATAAGAAGGGAGAAATCAGAGCAAAGTTGTTGATCAGGGAATCCATAAATAAGAGTCTGGTTGCCTACATATCTGAACTAGGCACATCCAAGGAGATGTATGACAAACTGATACTTATGTTCCGAGTAAACAATGTGAACCAAGTGCTATTCCTCAAGAACTAGTTGAAGAATATGAAGAAGGGCCGAGACGAGTCTATTCAAACTTTATTTATGAAGTTGACCGAAACCAGGAACAATCTACTAGCTATTGGGGAGACAATAGCTGATCGTGAGATGGTTCTCACCGCACTTGGAGGACTTCCATATGAATGGCAAGTATTCACAACTACCATTCTCAACAATAATACCATTCCTAACTTTGATGAGCTTCTGTCTAGATGTATGCAAGAAGAAACAAGGATGAAGGAATTTGATAATGAAAGAAATGCTGCCTATGTTGCTCATTCCCGAAAGAAGAACTCTGGTGGTTCCAAGGACAAAGGAAGGACTAAGACTCAAAAGAAGAAGGGTAAATGTTTCACCTGCCATAGGACTGGACACTATGCTAGAGAATGCCCCTTCAAGAAGGATTCTCCCGATAGTGACGATAACAACAACAACCGAAGGAATGGGAATCGAAGAAATGACAAATCCAAAGGAAAGAGGAAGGCTCACTTTGGAGGAAACAATCAACCTTCTAAAAGGACCAGAAATACCAGGTATGAGGAGTCTAATGCTGTTGATAAAAGAAATGAGTATATTCTAGTATCTGCTCTCTCAGCTGCATCTCCGCCCGACACTATGGATGTCTGGCTAATCGATAGTGGTGCCTCAAGACACATCACCGGATTCAAGGAAGCACTTTCTGGCATGGTTGAAAGGGATACTAATCTAGAAATTATCCTTGGGGATAATGCCACTTATCCTGTGAAAGGGACCGGGACTGTGACCCTCCACTTGTCTCAAGGACAAGTCCTCCGTCTACAAGATGTACTCTATGTACCCAAATTGAAGAAGAACCTTGTGTCTGTATCTGCCATGGAAGACAAAGGATTCAATGTAACTTTCTTTGATGGAAAGGTACTCATGTGGAAGAAGAGCTTCAAGGAAGCTATCTCAATTGGTTTTAGAGTTGGTACACTCTACCAGGTTGGAGGGAGTCCGTTGGGAGCTATGACTTGTGATACTATCCATCAAACCGAACTATGGCACCGAAGATTTGGACACCTTCATTACAAGGCTCTTCCCGAAGCAAGGAAGGTGGTGACAGGGATGCCTGATTTTGGAAATAATCATGAAGGTGTATGTAAGGGCTGTGCTGAAGGAAAACATACAAGGGGACCTTTCCCCTCAAGTGTCACAAAGACATCTGAGATATTGCAACTGGTCCATTCTGATCTTTCCGGTATGTTGCCTGTAACATCCCTGGGGGGATGTTCTTACTATATGACATTTACTGATGACTTCTCTCGCAAAACCTGGATATACTTCTTGAAGAAGAAGGATGAGGCTTTCATGTGGTTCCGTACCTTCAAAGCCTTGGTGGAAAATATGACCGGAAAGAAGATCAAGATTTTGAGGACTGACAATGGCACTGAATATGAGTCAAATGAGTTCAAAGACTTTTGCAGAGAAGCTGGCATTAAGAGGGAGACTACCACTGCATATACTCCTGAGCAGAATGGTGTTGCTGAACGCAAGAATAGGACTATTGTGGAAGCTGCCCGTGCCATGCTATGTGACCAGGGTCTACCAAAGTTTCTGTGGGGAGAAGCTGCAAATACTGCTGTGTACATTCAAAACCGATGCCCTCATTCCGCTTTGGACTCCAAATCTCCCGAAGAGGTTTTCTCTGGTAAGAAACCTGATGTCTCACATTTTGCAATTTTTGGATGTCCTGTCTATTTTCATGTGCCGAAAGAAAAGAGAAGTAAGCTGGATGCTACTGGGGAGAAAGGAATGTTTGTGGGCTACAGTGAGACTTCTAAGGCATATAGAGTCTATGTACCTGGTCAAAGGGAAGTTGAGATAAGCCATGATGTCACTTTTGACGAAGATGCTTCCCTGAAGAAAGTAGTAGATCTTCCTAGATCTGAAGAAAATCATGAAGAAAGACCTGGAAATCTGGAAGAACCCCAGGATGAGACTATGCCTAATGTTGAAAGGCTAATGGACCCTATTGATCCTTCCCCTTCTCTAAGAAAGAGGCCATAATGGCTCAGGGACACCCTCGAAGATGCTGAGGGTCATGCTGCCCCAAAGGGGGACATTCCGAGAAAGCAAGAAGTCGTGTAGATACCAAGGTTATCTAGCTGCCATGAGTACTATTGTACAATCTGAACCTGGATCTTTTGAGGAAGCCATCAAGCATCAAGTCTGGAAGGATGCTATGCATGAA
>APFE031533847.1:0-41726 GCA_000404065.3 Pinus taeda | reverse complement strand
TCATAGATGGAAAAATATTATAATGAAGGTGTCCATACCTTCTATGCCATAGTTAGGAAGGACTCACTTCCAAGTGAAATGGGGCTTTAGCTAGAGGCGTATATAGTCTATACAATGTTCCCTCACAAACCCAAATCATCCTTGCTTCATTAATACTAGAGCCCTTATCCCAAATGAAAACCTTTCTATCAACAAAAGAAACTCTATTACCCTTTCCTCTAGATAAGAAATAGAAAGTATATTTTTCTTCAATCTTGGAACATATAAGATGTTGAGGTGAATGTTTCTACCTGATTCAAGCTCCAATGATGTATACCCAATGCCTTATTGGATAGCATTTATTGTGTCCAAGTTCGATATAGTGAGATGAGTTTCCTTTTGTCAAGGTCTGAAGTTGATTTTATTCTCATGTCATGTGTCTGGAGGCACCACTGTTGATAACCCATACATTTTCATCTTTGAAGGCACCCGATAAAGTGACGAACATATTTCCTTCTACTTCTTACTTTATTAGCTTAGGGATGATCTTCAATATGTAGTTCTTGAAGGAGATAGCAAGTTTTCCAAGAAACTTGAAACCATTCTTCATGATTCTTGACATTGTGCCAACTAACTTGTGATCTTGAGTCTCCTTCTTGCACATTAGCTCTAATACCATGTTGGAAAATATGGAGACTTGATAATTCTAACTTATTTCCCTTAACTTGATAATTACTTGTGATGTTAGATGTTCTTCTATTACTTCTTTTATTATGTTCTTCAAACAATCATAAAAAATAAGAAGATCACAAAGAGATAAAGTACACCATAAATAGGCTCCTAGCTAGGGAAAAACCCCTCCAAGGGGAAAACCTGGAAAATTTTTCTCTTCCTCTTTAGAAATTCTTACAAACAAGACTTCCAAGATCCAAAGACCTAAGTCAGCCCCTACAAATAATTGCTTCAGAACAACTTCCAGAGCTTCGATACTACAACTTCGGCCCCAACAATCGAATTTTGGCCTCCATCAACTGCCGTAGAATTTCATCTTCTTGAAGTTGAATACTTCAAAAACCCTAGCGAGGTAAAGAGAAAGATAACCCTTGACAAACTTCAATTTCTGCTCCTCTTCTTAATCCTCCAGTTACTCTTTTCACCTTCTCTATTGCAGATATAACTTATGTGAGATGTGTGTCCAAATGAGGTCGAGCTCCCCTTTATTTATAGCCTTTCTTGAGGGTCGATTTGCCATCCCTTAGGTTGACTTGTCATTGCTCTTTGACCGACTTGGTAGTAGGTTTATCCATGGATTTTACATGATAAATTAAATATTTTTCTTCACTACAATGAGTCCAAATGGGACTATGGCACATGAACAATATTATTCTTTATCCTAGAAAAACCTAGAAAGTCCTAGAAGACTTAAAAAGCATGAAGAACATGCTTTTGACTCAAACTAGAGTATGAAACCCATACTCCAAAATAAAATATAATTTCTCTTTCTTTCATTTTTCTTTCTTTATAAATAATGTACAATGTCATGATTACAATTACATCATAATGAAGATCAACCCTAGTTACAATTTTCAACAACCCCTCCCATGTCATTTTCAGAGTTGGACTAACTAAGCATATTCTTCATCAAGGTGTATAATCACATTTGCTTGGCCTATAATCTTAGATTGGCCATGCTCTGGTGCCACATGAAGAAAGTGGATTTTGACAAATTGAAAGTCGTCCATACTACATTGTTGTAAGTATTTTCATCTTGCCCCAAATTAGATTAAATATGTCTTATATTTTTTGAAAGAATAACCCATTTGTCAAATCTAATGGTGGTTGTGGAGGGATCAAAGCCATGGAGGTACATAAGAAAGGAGTAGAATATGGATAGGGGTGATACAAATATGTTGGTAAAGAAGTGGTGGGATATCTATAACAATATATCCTTAGGCTTAAAATCATCTAATTTAATACTTGATTTGGAGACCCACTATTGGTTGTGTTGAAAAATGCAACAATAAAATCCTAATTTAATTTTGTCCTTAAATCAAATTAGGAATTAAATTCTAATTCTAATTCTCATTGCAACTTGTAATATTTAACTAAGTTAATTTGACTTAGTGACTCATTTAATTCAAGTTAGGAGTCTATCTAGAGTCATGTAGAGTGGTTCCTAAATTTTAGGGGCCCAAGTTGACTTCTTTTGAGTTGTAATTATTTAATTCAGTTTAATTGAGTTAAATTCAATTAAACTAGTTCCAACGAATCGAGGAATTAGCAGAAGATCTAGTAGTGGGGTGTAACCTATAGTAGTGGGGTGTAACCAACACTGCTCAAACAGTAAACTGAAGATTCAATCATAATTAACTCATCCATGTTAGATAAGAGAAAAACCCAGTTGAGATTAGAATTCAGGGTCAATGTAATATCAATTGTAAAATCATTTAAATTAAACTAATGGTGCATGTAATCAGAGGAAGGCCTATTGATGGATTGCGCAGTTATGTATGAGGAATTTTCCAATTAAATATGGGATAATTCCCTAAGAAACTGCGCAAGGAAATAGGAGCTTGGAAGGAAACATATTTGGCTAAGTATTGGTTGGAGCTTGTTTGTGAAGCAGTGAGATAGATTGAGATTGTGCAGAGGTTGCTCGGGCTTGAGAAAAGCATTGTAATCTTCTCATATTTTCTTATTAATGCAATATACAGATAGCATGGGTTTTAAGCTGTGGCTTTCCCCATAAATTTATTGTGTTATGTGTGATTGAATTCTTTCTCGTTTATTCATCGTGATTTCATCGATTGTTTGTTGTTTCCACTCACGAGTAGAGTAGATTCAAGTCATTTGTTTTAGCATATTACAATCCGCAATTTGAATATACAAGGAATTTCTACATGGTATAAGAGCTGCAATCACTATAGAAGAGAAGAATACGAGTTTGTCTTTTGCAGGAGAAATTGAATTTGCAGTATCATACTTCAAAGGCAACAAGATGTTCTACGGATTGAGACTTAAATATGCCCTTAAGGGTAGTTCGAACTATATTGCTTGGAAGGATATGATGGAGGTAGTGTTGGAAGTCAACAGGCATAAGGAATTCATAGAAAATGATTTTCCTAAGCTAGTCGGTGCTCAGGATCTGAAAGAGTGGAGAAAGTGTGTGGCATAGGTGAGAAGGATTATCCTAGAAGGAGTTCGACATCATATTATCTTAAACCTCCATGGTAAGGAAACTTCATTTTCAATGTGGAAGGCCTTGACGGACCGATTTCAAAACAACAATGACTACATGAAGCTGGCATTGAAGGACAAGCTTAGAAAGATCAAGATGGAGAAGTGTGACACAATACCTAATTACTTGATCAAGTTCACCCAATGTTGGGATGAGCTTGTAAATTTCGGTGTTACAGTTGCTAAGGACGATGTGGTGAGCCTAACACTGCTAGGGCTTCCCAAGACATAACACAACTACTAGGACTCAGTTAATGGGAGGGAGAAGCTACTAGAGGGAGTGATTATGGCCCGACTTGGTATAAGAAGATATTCGACGGAACACTAGGGATGGATCCTCATCTAACAATGATGATGAGGAGAAATATGCCTTAGTTGGGAAGGCGAAGAAGGGGAAAGGGAAGTCATCTCATTCCAAATAAAATTCTAGTCAGGGTGACAAGAAGAAGGACATGTCGAAGATTAAATGTTTTCACTATCACGAGCTAGGACACTATGCTACAAAGTTTCCACCCAAGAAGGCCAATAAGAAGCCCTCAGGAGAAGCGATAGATGAACCACTTGCTTCACAATTCGGACTAGATTTCACCCTCATCGCTTGTGTGGTGATATCAGTGATGGGTAGTGTGTGGTACTTGGATAGTGGAGCCTCATTCCATATAACCGAAAACAAAGAGTTTTCAGTGAATTTGAGGATAAGGACTTGCAGATGCACATCAAGATGGGAGATGATGGGAGGCATAACGTGAATGACATCAATATTGTTACCTTTCAAAGGGAGTTTGGTTATCCCCTCACATTAAAAGATGTCATGTATCTTCCAGGTTTGAAGAAGAACTTGGTTTCAGCTGCCATGTTTGAGAACCATGGCTATGATGTGATATTTAGCAAGGGAAATTCTTTCTTTCATCACATAGCCTCATGAAAGGTGAAGTGGATCAGGGTTCAGGTGAAGAACCTCTAAAAATTGGATGTAGAAGATTGCGTTGCTTTGAGCACTAAAACAGAGAAGGTGCAGAGCTGAGACATCAGTGAGTTGTGGCATATAAGATTGGGTCACTTGCATTACAAATCTTTGAATATCATGCAACAAATTTCTACAAGACTTCCCAAGGGTACACTAGAGCAGAGAGACAAATGCAAAGGGTGTACATTGGGGAAGTACACCAAAGCTTCCTTTCATGATAAAGATAGTCGAGCACAAGAGATCCTTGATCGAGTTCACTCAGATGTGTGTGGACTGTTCTTGACAACATCCATGGCCAAGCACATGTTTTATGTAATATCTCTTGATGATTTTTCTCGTGAGTGTTGAATTTTCTTCATGCAGGAGAAAGGTTAGACGTTCGCTAAATTTTATGAATATAAAAGACTTCTCAAGAAATATACTGACAGGAAAGTTAAAGCTCTAAGAAGAGATAATGGTGGACATTATGTGTCGAATGAATTCAAGAACTTTTGTGCATCAGAAGGCACTCAATGAGAATTAATAACACCTCATAACCCACAACAGAATGGGGTGGTTGAAAGGAAGAAAAAAAGTATTGTCGGAGTTGCACGGGCGATGTTACATGATCAGGACCTACCGTTGCACTTGTGGGCTGAAGGATGCAACACAATTGTTTATTTACAAAACATAAACCCTCATCGAATTCTCAGGATGAGTACACCAGAAGAAGATTTTTTAGGTAAGAAACCAGATGTGGCACACTTCAGTATCTTTGGTTCATCAATCTAGTGTCATGTTACCAAGGATGCATGGAAAAAGCTAGAGCCAACAACAGAGTTGGGCATATTTGTGGGGTACACTGATACACCTAACAACTATCAGGTGTACCTGTTATCCAACAGGATGATGGTGGTTCCTAGATATATTAATTTTGATGAGGAGAAGGCCAGGAAATGTTCCCTTGAGAGGGAGCTTCAGTTACATCAATATGATCAACTTTTAGCTCTAAAGGAGGAACCTCAGGATGATGTGCATCAACCAATGCAGAGGAGAAGAGAGTGGAAGCAACCACTCATGCAAATACTTCCAGAGATGGAAGGATTGATGCATGATGCTCAAGAGAATGTGTGAGCACCACATAACAACGTAGGCAGAGGAGGTCACCAGATTGGTACATTGGCTACATGGCTCTGATGAGCAAGAGTGTAGAGGTTGAGCCATACTCATTCGAGGAAGAAATGCAACAACCAATATGGGTTGATGCCATGGTTGAGGAGTATGACTCGATTATCAAAAACAATGTTTGGGAGGTGGTCCCAAGACCAGAAGACAAGTCAGTGGTGAGTTCCAGATGACTTTACAAGGTAAAGCAAGTAGCAGATGGCAGTGTGGAGAAACACAAGGCCATATTTGTGGCCAAAGGGTTCTCTCAGGTGGAGGGAATTGATTATGATGAGACCTTTGCTCCAGTAGCAAGGCACTAGTCAATCACATCTATTTTAGCACTGCTAGCATAGATGGGATGGAAGATACATTAGATGGATGTGAAGACAACATTCCTCAATGACATTATTGAGGAAGAAGTGTATATTAAGCAGCAGGAAGGATTTATACCTTCAACAAAGAGTCGCATGTGTGCAAACTCAAGCGAGTGTTATATGGACTAAAACAAGCACCTCGCACTTGGTACACCAAGATTGACAACTATTTCACCGGGTTGGGCTTCACCAAAAGTGAAGTAGATTTGAACCTTTACCATATTTTGGTTGAAGGTAAATTGTTGGTTATAGTATTATATGTCGATGATTTCATTCTAACGAGTGATGAGAAGCTGATGAAATCTTGCAAAGAGGATATTGCAAGAGAATTTGAGATGAAGGACCTGGGGCTCATGGATTACTTTCTTGGTATGGAAGTATGGCAAGGAGATGAGGAATTGTTTGTCTCTCAGGGAAAGTATGCCAATGAGATACTGAAGAAGTTCCACATGGAGAGCAGCAAACCCATGGAGACTCCTCTAGCAGGTAACTGGAGGAAGGATGATGCTACTTTAGGTGAAGTAGTGGAGGTTACTCTTTATAGACAACTTGTGTGTTCACTTATGTATTTGGTGAAGAAACAAACATACATGTGTTTTGCAGCTAACTAGCTTAGTAAAGCCATGGTTAAGCCAACCAAACTTTATTGGAAGGTAGATAAACATGTGTTGAGATACATCAGAGGCACCACTCAGTTTGGTCTTTGGTATAGAAGGACAAAGGGAGTGAAGCTTCAAGGCTTCATAGATGTAGATTGGGCATGGATTCCATCTAACATGAAGAGCACATCAGGGGGAATCTTGAATATTGGGTCAACAGCAATTTCTTGGTACAACAGGAAGCGGATGTCAGTTGCACTTAGTTCAACATAAGTAGAGTATATGGATGCTAGTCAAGCAGCTTGTGCAGCTATTTGGATGAGGAAGATCCTTGTTGGATTATTTGGTCAACAGATGGATCCTACAATGATTTACTGTGACAATCAGAGTTGTATAAAACTCTCAGAGAATCCATTTTTTCATGATCGGTCCAAGCATATTGACATCTAATATCACCATCTACGAGATTGTGTGCAGAGGAGAATCATGTTGCTGGAATACATTCCTAAGAAGAGCAGGATGTAGATATCTTGACAAAGGCATTGTCAAGATGAAAATTCGAGTTTCACAGAGGCAAGATCGGGGTAGCAGATAACCCCTTTATTGTTAACAGGGAGTGTTGAAAAATGAAATAAGAAAATCCTAATTTAATTTTTTCCTTGAATTAAATTAGGAATCAAATTCTAATTCTAATTCTCATAGCAACTTGTAATAGTTAACTAAGTTAATTTGAATTAGTTGACTCAATTAATTCGTGTTGGGAGTTTATCTAGAGTCATGTAGAGTGGTTCCTAAAGTCTAGGGGCCTAGATTGAGTTTGTTTTAGTTGTAATTAATTAATTCAGTTTAACTGAGTTAAATTCAGTTAAACTAGTTCCAGTTGATGGTGGAATTAGTGGCAGATCCAGGAGTGGGGTGTAACCAACATTGCTCAACTAGTAAACTAAAGATTCACTCATAATTAACTTATGCATATCGGATCAGAGAAAGACTCAGGTTAGATTAGAGTTAAGGGACATTGTACTATTAGTTGTAAAATCATATAAATGAAATCGGTGGTGCATGAAATAAGAGGAAGGTCTATTGATGGATTGCACAATTATGGATGAGGATTTTCCCAATTAAATATGGGCTAATTCCCTAGGATACCGTGCAAGGAAATATGAGCTTGGTAGGCAACATATTTAGCTAGGTATTGACTGGAGCTTGTTTGTGAAGCAGCGAGACAAATTGATTTTGTGCAGAGGTTGCTTAGCCTTGAGAAAAGCATTGTAATCTTCTCATATTTTATGATTAATGCAATATACAAATAACAAGGGGTTTTAGCTATGGCTTTCCCCATAAAATTATTGTGTTATGTGTGATTGAATTCTTTCTCTTTTATGCAATTTCATCGATAGTTTATTATTTCTGCTGATCAGTATAGTAGATTCAAGTCAATTGTTTTAGCATATTACAATCTGCAGTTTGAATCTACAAGGAATTTCTACAAGTTGTGACAAATAGCTAAAAACTCTTACTCGCATTTGAGATTCCTTGAAAAACCTTTTTGTACTCATTTTCTTGTTGCTTAGGTATTAGATTACCATGTTAAATGGATAAATTTGGTCTATTATGTATTGTGATTCATGTGTTCAAAGTGGTAACATGACATCGTTAATGAAACACAAATACATGACAAGTTTACAATGTGTCTTACTAGAAATATGCTTTATTGCTTGTAATATTTTTTAACATACCATTAAAGGTTATTGGTATCTTGAAATGTTTAATTTAAATGCATTCACTGCAATGTAGATGTTTATGTGGTCTCCTTTGAAATTTATGTATAGGATAAATCAATCATAAATTATCGATAAATATTTTTCTAAGATGCAAAAGCTAAATATAAATAAGGAAAAACTAATACATATGTTTGATTGTGAAAAAGGGACATTTCTAATTAGTAGTTTGTTACTTGAATGAAAACATCATAAAACAAATTACACACAATTCTAATGGTAATTACCTACCTAAATATGAAACATCATAAAACAAAACACACCCATCCCATTAATATAAATCCATTAAGAGTGCTCGAGTTCATATTTTTTGTAAAAATGACCAATAAAGTGTTGTTGCTAATGTAAGTTATCTCCTCATGACAAAAATATAAGATAATATAGATAAGATAATTATATTTATGTCCAAATATTGACCACAAAGTAGGTCAAAAGGACTGTTGAGTACAATGATCTCCATATAATGCGGGAGAACCAAACAATCTCCTATAAAAGATACAATGCATGAATATAAATGTACAATGTATGAAATATAAAAGATATGATGCATGAAATTCCCTCATGGAGAATATCCAAGAGCTAATGGGTCTGACAATCAGACCCATCTCTCTTAACATTTGAGGTTGAATGAATAACACTGAAGAAAAACTCAACAAAGTATGTTGGCTTGATGAAGGGCCGGTGGAAAGTGTGGACTGGACTGTGTAGGGGAGTTTGTGCACTGTTGAGGTATGGAGGACTTAGTAATTCTCCCAGGAACGGATATGCTGCTGAGATATCTTGTGGCGGGGTGAGGTCCCACAAATCCTCATTGATCTCGAGTCTGGATATGTACTAGTATCAATCGGTCTCTTGGTCTACTTGTCTGAAGGTAGTACCCTGAAAAATGTTGTGATCCTCTGTGTGGGGTTTGGTTTGATTGGAGGCTAAAGAATACATGCTCAAAACCTGAGAGCCTCCTACATATATAGGGCCAAACATCTCTAATCGGGATACCTAAAAAGTCGGCGAGGGTCTGAGAATCTCTGAACAAGCAATGAAACCTTCCTCTGATCTCGTAGTAGATAGGGCATCCAAAAATGAAGTGCACCTTTTTATCTACTTCCTGTAAATGACATATCTGACAGTTTCTATCTGGTCTATCAATTTGGTGGTCCGTCTCTACCCGAAGTCTATGAGAACCTCCTTTGAACTAGCCTAGAGGAATGTGAAGAGCATGCATCCAGTGGTGAAATGTATGCTGGGGTTGAACAATGAGTCTATCTCTCAACTCCAATAAGTGAGCAACGTAGAAATCCATCTTTGGGTGCAACCCTGTGACTTGGATGAACTTCCTGTGGATGTCCTCCCTAGTGATCTTGTTCAATTCATGTCTAATAGGTAAAATGTGATCAAGAGCATCAAAGGAATATCAGAAAGGAGGGAGACGATCAAACTAAATGCCCATTGACTCTAAAAGATTTGAATGTCCTGTAAACCAACATCTAGTCCGTCTCGAGGGAGTAGAACAAACAATAGTCTCAGAAGAGAAATATGCCAAGTAAGGATATCGGTCCCTACTCTTTATCATAGACCTTCTAAAAGATTTCCAATATATTTCGGTGTTCCACATTTTCAAGGATTTAAACGATCCAGTTGATTCCTTGTCTAAGAAGGGACTTAATTTGCAGTTGGGAACTCTGTATTATGAAGAGTACAAGGATGAAGCTAGTAATCTTGGAATTTTTCCTTTGGTTTAGTTTGTCCTCATTTATCTTTTACAACAGACCATTGGTGGACTATTACTTTGTGATTGTTGAAATTTTAGGGTATTAAGAGGTAGTTAATTACATCCCTATTTTTAGTTGAATTATGTTATATGGGATATGTTGCTGGTAAGTTTGTTAGATTTTTGTTTGGCTACTATATAAGTAGATTGACTCTTTTTGGGCTGGAAAATGGTTAGTAAATGTTGCATATACTTGGTTTCTTTATTTGGTGAATACAGAAAGACGTAACTAATTTTTTAATACAAAAAAGAAATGGGATTTTCTTTGATGAAAAAAATAAGATCAAATGTGGGCTTTATTTCACAACAAAAGAAAAGGGAAGAGAAAACAATTAGGACATTGTCACAATAAAATCTCTAGAAATTTGGTAGACAAAATATTACATTTGATGAGGAATGGAAGAGTAAATTGATGAGACAAACATTGCAAGAAAGGGACCATTAATATCGATCGTATGCATCTAATGGTAGGGACAACTAGAAGGTTACATTACTACATACATCTCATATATGATGTGTCTTAGGAATGAGAAACCATATTTTAAAAATAGTTGGTATGGAGATGACAAATAGACATTATAAAAAAACAGTTTCCAATAAGAGGTAAACTAGAAGTTGTTGTCCTAGCTTAAGAATGAAGTGCCTTCCATAAAATAACAACCATACATAGAAGATAACATCATCATATTCACACATAGAGTGAGAAAAAATAATAATATCATTTTTATATGACTATAACGTTAGAAAAATAAATATTGAATTTACTAATTACATTGAAAGGCATTTTCTCTATGAAGTTGGTTGGGTAAACACTGTTTAGCTCAACCAATCCCTCACTCCATTTTCGTTGTTCTCTCCCATCATAATTCAACACGTTTACACTTTTATCAAGCCCAATTTCTCTTGATGCACAAAGTACGACCACCTTTCAAGGCGGGGAGTTAACGTCTATTGTTGAGTATTCGACTAGCATTTTCCCTGCGTAGAGTCGGTTGCAGTTGATGCATAGCTAACGCCTTCCTCTTCCTTGGATTCATCAAGGGCAGGATATTAAGGTGAATAAAATGAGGCGGGAAGAACACAACGATGGTTCTATTAAGTCTTATTCTGAGGATGTGTTGTTTGAGGTGTTGCATTTTGGATTCTAAGTCTCGGATGATCGCCACTTGTGTGAGCCACCGCTGGAAGCATGCCGTCGAAGAGGAGGCGTTGTGGGAAGGAATTTGTACCAAGCATTGGCATGAAGAGGTTTTGTATGCTTCCCAGTTGGGGCAACTGAGGAGCGTTGTTTTGGCCTTGGGAGGCTTTCATCATCTTTATGTCTATTGCTTATCACTGCCACTGGATCCTCTGCATCATATTATGGATCAATTGTGGCCAGTAGTTTGACACGTTATTAGGAATTAATGGAAACAACTTATATGATCATAACTTTGTGTGAAAAGTGGCACTTAATCCCATGCTAGAGAACTAAGACATAAATTATGTCATCCTACAAATGGAGTTCACATTGTGTTGGAATAAGTAATGAAGAGTTGAAAAAATGGAACTCCCTCTTTACAAGTATAACTCTCATAAACATTGTATAGTTGGATACTTTTGATATATACTCTTTTTGCTTTACTTAAATGATTAGTTGCAAAATGAAGCTCTATGCCATCCTCTAAAAGCTGGAAAGGGCATCCCATTATCCCTGTATTATTACTTTGCAAATAACCAAGCCATTCGATTAGCACTATCTCAATGCAACAACAACCCCAAAAATGCAATCATTCATCCTAGAGCAAGGGAATGCGTATATCAACAACTACTACAAGAAGGCCTAGAAATTGACAGGCATGTTTTTGTAGTTTTTTCTATTACAAAAAGCATGTGTTTCTATTCAAAGGTGTTTCCTTTGATGTGCACTTCGAATAAGTGGGTTAAAAATATATATACACCAAGAAATAGATTCACATGAAAATTGTATATCTCAAGACAAATCGGTGCAGGTATAAATCTAAGGACTCGTAGACTCTAAAATTGAATTTATTGTAAGAGAGTGTAGGAAAAAATGAGTTGCAAAGAATCTAAACCAAATCTAAATTAAAATTGGAGGGAGTTCCTCTTATGACATTATAGGGCTTTTGGCTGAATATGTGCCTTCAAAGTGCCTTTCAATATTTTCAAAAATGAATTAAACTTGATGGAGAAGGAAATTAATATTTTCTTAGGCTGAGAGGTATCTTTATTTTTATTTCAATTACATAATCTGTATATTTTAATGAACATGGATCAAGATCAAAGACATAGCAAAGTCAACTGTTAATTTTACTCTACAATGTTGGATGTCTAAGATGTCCAAAACACAATCGATATACACACAATGCATGCAGAGTAACTGAAGAGGAATGTCAAATTATTCAATTGAGAGATGGCATAGGAAAATGTTAAGACAAACAAATAACCATAGACATGGAGAAGAAATTTTTTTCATAACTTTTTGACAGAATAATATTCTCTTCCCTCAAGCAAGTTTGTTTTTCTTTCTTCTAATCTCGGATTTTTAGAACCTTATCCAGTTTGATAGAAAGAATGGAGTAAAGACCAATTCCATCTTTCTCTTTCTCTCTTTTCCATCGACTGTTACAAGAGATTAGGGCACTGGTCCAACTACCCCACATCTTTGAGGTTTCTTTGCAAACCCTCTCATCATCTCACCTCCTCCACTTCCTCCACAAGGGCCCACCATTACTTTTTTAATGTAGCTTTAATTTCTTTAGAATTTTAAATGATGGCTAAGGAATCCAAAACTTGTATTTTGTCTAGATCTTAAAAGTTTTCACAGGCCCCACTATCCACTGAACTTTGAAGCTCAAAATATCCTAGCCATGAAATTACAACCATCCTTATCTACCCTACTATGTACTATTAGTTGATTATAGGTTGTTGGATTAGAATTGGTTATATGGTAATTTTCTTGTATCTTATAAGGTGATTAAAGATAGTTGAATTTGAATTGGTTTCAAATCCAACAACTTTATATCAAAATGGATATGGACAACATAAATTTACTATTTTTTAATTATCATAACCACCTATAGAAATATATTCATTTTGAATACTTCACTTTTGAAAGAATCTGATATAACACTCTTGAGTTCCTTGGGATTCCAGAGCATGAAAATTCCGGAAGTATGCAAAATTATGACTCTTACCAGTACATGCCAAACTGTGTAAAGCTGAAGCATTAAAAGTTGTGTTATGTATATGAATGTACTTGCAATTATCCTATATGGTCCCATAGACTATATCTAGTTTCGTGGACATTAAAATTTCATTTCATTTCATTTCAAGATCATAAATGAGATACCACAGTTCGAGTCCTCTAAGCTCGCAAATACTATAATTCGGATGCAGGATTGCCATCGGCATGGAAGATCCATGATCCGGTTTATGTTTTGTCAGAACACTCAGGAGAAGTAATCTCATCTTCCTACAAAATGTGTACCAATACTATCTATTATCATAGTAGCAACACTGATTCAAATTTAGTTGTGCTCCATTCTGACTGTACTAACTCTTTAGAACTGGAAATTGATCATAGATGTATATCGATTAATACCATGGACGAGCTTGAATGTCAGTCTTTATCAACACATCTGCAAATAGCTATCGGTAATGATCGAAATAATTTTGAAAACCCCTCAGGGGTGCCTGGAATTAGCCATGATGACAAGGTAAAAATGGCTAGTTGTTACTCCCGGGCCATGAGGCCAGACTGTGAAGGAGAAATAATAATAAGCAACAAGATCTTAAACAATGCAATGAACTCGCAAGTTCATTCTCCCATGCAACAATTTTATGGTGCAAAAGTTGATTGGCTTCTTGTAACCACCCAAATAAAATGAGTGTTGCCATGGATTCAGATGATTTAGCCATAAATACCAATAAACTGTGGAGTATTGATCTCTAGGTCAGTGAGGGCATGGACTACTAACTGAGCATATTAAGACAAGTGGAGTCATTGTCCTTATTTCGGATTGTTCCACCTTCTCAGGCTTCATCACCGACTTTCACAACTGTTGAATATTAAATTTGACCTTGTTTGCTGATCGTTTGCGAGCTTTATAAAGGTTCAGGTTTTTGATCGAGGAGACTGTTATGAAACCAGCTCACAAAAATATAGAAAAGATAGATCAACGCCTTAGAATTTAGCCTCTTTGAGGGGGAAACCTCCTTTACATTACACAAATGAACAATTCTTGGATGATACAAACGACAATACCTCCTTTCTATATATAGGAGTCTAAGGGGTCATAATATAATCAGAGCCGACATAACAATAATAATGTAGGGGCACAATAATAAGAATAGTGGGCTTTTATGTGGCACAATAATAATAGTATGGGGACTACATGGGCACAACAATATAATAAAGGGGTTGTACTAATAAGAATAAGGGGTTACACTAGTAGTATAGGGACCTAACATGCCCCTCTCCTTCAAAAAGTGTTGTCCTCAACGCTTGAGTATTTCTTGATGCTTCTGTATAAAATCCTTGTCCTCCCATGTGGAATATTCAGTGGGTAAGTTCTTCCACTTGATGAGATACTATGAAATTGATCAATTTCGTAGTTGTCAGGTTCTTGTTTTTGTGACTGCTCCAGGTTCCAATATGATTTTTCCTTCCTTGTCAAGTTCTGGAAATATTGTTTGAACTGGGATCTTCTGCAACTTTTGAATGAGTGGCCACACTTCTTCTTCCTTCTTTCATTCATCCCTTGCTTCGTTTATCCAATCTGGTTGGATAATAGAAATAGAACAAAATAATGTTTCCACATCCTCATCCTTTCTTGAGAGAGCATCTGCAACAACATTTTGCTTCCATTTTTTGTAGATGATTTCAAAGTCATAACCCAACATATTTGCGACCCATTTTTTCTGTTCTTCTAAAGATAATATTTGTTCTAAAAAGTATTTCAGACTATCATGATCCATTTTTACCTTGAAGTGTCTTCCCATTAGGTAAGGTCGCCATTTCTTAAGTGCGTGTAGTATTGCCAACATTTCCTTCTCATAAATAGCTTTCTTGAGGGACATCTTTTTGTATGTATGTAACCATAAAAATAACAAATTGCCTACATCAAAGCTTCTTTCATTGAGATGTTGATTTGCCTATTGTTTCATTCGATTCTGCACCAAAGTGGCGCCATCCTTTAAAAGTTGGAGAACTTGCTGTTGATGCTCGATGTGATCTTTCACTGCTTGAATCTTTTTCTTCTTGACATGTCCTTCTATATTTAGATTTTGAGGAGTGGTAATTTCTTCCAATGCATTACAATATATGGTCGAATTCATTTCTTGATGCTCTATGTGATCTTTCACTTCTTGAACATTTTTCTTCTTGATATGTCCTTCTATCTTGATAGTTTGAGGAGTGGTAATTTTGATCATTGCATTACAAGATATGGTCAGATTCATTTCTTCTTTCTTGATGTGGTCTTTCACTTCTTGAACCTTTTTCTTCTTGATATCATGTCCTTCTATCTTAAGAGTTTGAGGAGTAGTAATTATTTCCAATGCTTTACAAGATGTGGTTGGATTCATTTCTTCTTTCTCCGGGGTTGGTTCTTGGTGTATATACTCTTCTTTTGACGATTTTTGATCCTTTTCTTCCTCCTCTCCACAATCAATGTAAAATAATTTCTTCTCAGCACAGTTGTGACCTTTAATGTATTTTTTATCACAATTTTAACAAATGCCTTTTTCTCTTTTTTCTTCCAATTCTTGTGGTGTAACCCTTGTAGGTTGTGGAAGGTTAGGAGAAACAACACTTCCATATTTATAGTTGTGAGGGGTAGACTTCCATGCTGCCATAATTTTTCTTTCCACTTTGTAACAAAGCCCTTTTTGTCTTTTTTCTTCCAATTGTTGTGGTGTTTCTATAAAGAAGGTGTTGCTCTTTGTATCCTCATAATGTGCTATAACTTCCTCCGTGAAAATTGACCACGTAACAAGTGGTTTACGAGAATAAAGCCCTTTATAACATAAAAATTGATCTTTTTCTAAATATGAAGATGCAATACATACCTTTTGTAACAGTGGTACACCATGTAGATCAAAATATTTCTCCATCTATAGTATCCAATTTACCGGATCCTTCCCATCAAACATCCTCATCTCGTTTTTTCTTGATTTTAGGAGCTCGATCTTGAAACGACTGTAACTTTGTAATTTCAGATCTTCCCATTTTAAAATCATGACCTGTTGTAGTCCTCTACGTCCTCTTTCCAATGCCACCAGTTTGATCGAAATCGGATTCTCCAAGAAAGAGTTATGCATAATCTCCCAAGTTGACCTGATTATTCACCTTTTCAGAATAGCCAACTTGTATGACGTGCCCCCTGTCACTGTTTTGACCTTCGGATCTGAAACATACACACAAAAGACTAGAGTTAGTCCTCTTTCTGTAACTTCTGACGAAATTTCAATCTGATGCTCAGAGAGAAAGTTATGATGATTTTCCCAAGGTCACCTGTTTAAGAAGTAATTCTGGAGTTTGCAAAAACCCTAAATTCCTCAAATAAGATATCTCAAAATATAGTGAGACAAGATCTGAAATTTAGATCCGAGGTTCAGAATAATTTTTTCTAAAATGGGTTTTTGTTTTATCTTCTGAAACTTTGTAGCGAAAACGTTATAGCAAAAATTCCATGATTCCCTGTTTTAGATGAAATTCTGGAGCTTGCAAAAACTATAAGTTCCTCAGATCATATCTCCGAAAATATAGTGATGCAAGCTCTGAAATTCAGACCCGAGGTTTAGCGAAATTTCATCTCAAATGGGTTTTATTTTTAGCCTTTGAAACATTGCAAAATAAATTTATATGGAAAATTCCACGATGACCTGTTTGGAGCAGCGAAAACCCTAGAATCCAAAGCTCTAATACCAAATGTTATGAAACCAGCTCACAAAAAGAAGAAAAGATAGATGAATGCCTTAGAAATAAGCCTCTTCAATGTGGAAACCTCCTTTACATTACACAAATGAACAATTCTTGGATGATAGAAATGAAAAGGCTTCCTTTCTATATATAGGAGTCTAAGGGGTCATAATATAATCAGAGCCGACATAACAATAATAATGTAAGGGCACAATAATAACAATAGTGGGCTTCTATGGGGCACAATAATAACAATATGGGGACTACATGTGCAGAAAAATATAATAAAGGGGTTGTACTAATAACAATAATGGGTTACTCTAGTAGTATAGGGACCTAACATGCCCGTCTCCTTCAAAAAGTGTTGTCCTCAATGCTTGAGTAGTTCTTAATGCTCTTGTATAAAATTCTTGTCCTCCCATGTGGAATTTTCAACTAGTAAGTTCTTCCACTTGATGAGATACTCTGAAATTGATCAATTTCGTAGCTGTCGGGTTCTTGTTTCTATGACTGCACCAGGCTCCAATATGATTTTTCCTTCCTCGTCAAGTTCTGGAAATATTGTTTGAACTGAGATCTTCTGCAACTTTTGAATGAGTGGCCACACTTCTTCGTCCTTCTTCCATTCATACCTTGTTTTATTTATCCAATCTAGTTGGATAATAGAAATGGCGCACAACAATGCTTCCACATCGTCATCCTTTCTTGAGAGTGCATCTGCCACAACATTTTGCTTCCATTTTTTGTATATGATTTCAAAGTCATAACCCAACATCTTTGTGACCCAGTTTTCTTTCTCTTCAGAGGATAATTTTTGTTCTAAAAAGTATTTAATACTATCATGATCCTTTTTAACCTTGAAGTGTCTTCCCATTAGGTAAGGTCGCCATTTCTTAAGTGTGTGTAGTATTGCCAACATTTCCTTCCCATAAATAGATTTCTTGAGGGACATTTGTTTGTATGTATGTAACCATAAAAATATCCAATCACCTGCATGAAAACTTCTTTCATTGCGATGTTGATCTGCCTGTTGTTTCATTCGATTCTACACCAAAGTGGCGTTATCCTTTAAAAGTTGGAGAACTTGTTGTTGATGCTCGATGTGATCTTTCACTGCTTGAATCTTTTTCTTCTTGATATGTCCTTCTATATTTACAGCTTCAGGAGTGGTAATTTCTTCCAGTGCATTACAAGATATGCTCAGATTCATTTCTTGATGCTCTATGTAATCTTTCACTTCTTGAACATTTTTCTTCTTGATATGTCCTTATATCTTGATAGTTTGAGGAGTGGTAATTCCGGCCATTGCATTACAAGATATGGTTGGATTCATTTCTTCTTTCTTGATGTGGTCTTTCACTTCTTGAACATTTTTCTTCTTGATATGTCCTTCTATCTTAAGAGTTTGAGGAGTAGTAATTATTTCCAATGCTTTACAAGATGTGGTCAGATTCATTTCTTCTTTCTCCGGGGTTGGTTCCTGGTGTATATACTCTTCTTTTGACGTTTCTTGATCCTTTTCTTCCTCCTCTCCACAATCAATCTAAAATAATTCTTCTCAGCACACTTATGACCTTTAATGTATTTTTTATCACAATTGTAACAAAGCCCTTTTTCTATTTTTTCTTCCAATTATTGTGGTGTAACCCTTGTAGGTTGTTGAAGGCTAGGAGAAAAATCACTTCCATCTTTATAGTTGTGAGGGGTAGACTTCCTTGTTGCCATAATTTTTCTTTCCACTTTGTAACAAAGCCCTTTCTCTTTTTTCTTCCAATTGTTGTGGTATTTCTCTAAAGAAGGTGTTGCTCTTTGCATCCTCATAATGTGCTATAATTTCCTCCGTGAAAATTGACCACGTAACAAGTGTTTTATGAGAACAAAGCCCTTTATACCATAAAAATTGATCTTGTTCTAAATATGAAGATGCAATACATACATTTTGTAACAGTGCTACACCATGTAGATCAAAATATTTCTCCATCTGTAGTATCCAATTTATCGGATCCTTGCCATCAAACTTCCCCATCTCGATTTTTCTTGATTTTAGGAGCTCGATCTTGAAACGACTGTAACTCTGTAATTTCATATCTCCAAGTTCTACAATTTCTTCCTACGACAGCTCTTTGAGTTCTCTTTCTAACCCCGCAAGTCTGATCAGAATTTGATTATCCAAGAAAGAGTTATGCCAAATCTCCCACGGTGACCTGATTATAGACTAGTTTAGTAGATCAAACTTGTATGATGTACCACGTCTCACTGTTTCAACCTTAGTACCTGGAACTGATATATAGAAAAATACAGGAAGTCCTCTTTCTTAAACTTCTGATGAAATTTCAATCTGATGCTCAGAACAAAAGTTATAACGATTTTCCCAAGGTGACCTGTTTGGAATGTAATTTGGGGGTCTACAAAAATCCTAACTTCCTCAGATTATATCTCCGAAAATATAGCGAGTCAAGATCTGAAATTCTTACCCGAGGTTCAACGCGATGTTGTCTCAAATGAGTTTTTTTTTAGATTCTGAAATGTCACAGAAAAAAGTTATAGCAAAAAGTCCACGATGACTTGTTTGGAGCAGCGAAACCCTAGAATCCAAAGCTCTGATACCAAATGTTATGAAACCAACTCACGAAAAGATAGAAAAGATAGATCAACGTCTTAGAATTCAGCATCTTCGAGGGGGAAACCTCCTTTACATTACACAAATGAACAGTTCTTGGATGATACAAATGAAAATACCTCATTTCTATATATAGGAGTCTAAGGGGTCATAATATAATCAGAGCCGACATAACAATAATAATGTAGGGGCACAATAATAAAAATAGTGGGCTTTTATGGGGCACAATAATAACAATATGGGGACTATATGGGCACAACAATATAATAAGGGGGTTGTACTAATAACAATAAGGGGTTACACTAGTAGTATAGAGACCTAACAGAGACTTTACTTCAGTTTTTTTCTTTTTAATTTTTCTTTAAGTAGGTTGCATGGAAGAAATGTATGCTTACTAGTGGAATGCTATTATCAAAATTTTGTGGAAAGATATGTTGTGCTGGATTTGTGGAACTAGTACAATTTTTGAGTTTGATGTTGCATGGGGATACAAAGATTGCTCCAAGGATCAAAGGACAAATAGAGGATATGCAAAGTAATTTGAGTAGGGTATATTTTTATGTGGAGCCAAAAAATGAAAATATAGCAAAAAATATATATTCAAGGGCCTTATGAATGGTTATGCAGATAAGGATTTCACAACATATAAAGACTGAATATAAGTGGAAAGAGGTCTATATTGAGGTTTTTTTTAATCCCTTAAGCTACTTAATAATGGAAAATAGGAAAAAGAAAATTGATATATATATATATATACACACACACACACACACACACACATACACTAGATCTTTTATGCATGGAGAGATTTGTACTCAATTATTTAATTTCATTGGGAATTTAATAAATCAAAGGCATATATAGGTTTGTACTCAATTATTTATTTTGATCGGCTTGGACACTTAATTTATCTAGGGTTGCTATGAATCTATGTTAATAATTTCATTAGTTAAACATAAGTGATTTTTAAGTATGTTATGGAGTTATCCAACGAGTTCATTTCTTTAATTTGTTTAACTTTATGTGTAATCATATATCTGAGTTTTTTTTCCACTGTTTACTTACTATTGAAGCAAATTGATTTCCATGTATTGTTTATATTTGTTTGATATGATAGTTTCAAAACAAAACGAATTACCTATGTGCAGAGCATTTCATGTGATCTCTTTGCTTTTTCCAACCAAGCCTTGAAAGAAAAAAATCAAAGTTTAATTGATATACTATGTTTGTAAGTTTTTCTGGTCATAGCTCGTGTATTTATCGTGTAAGGCATGAACGTTTATGAGATTAAAGTTGATTGAATGTTTTGGTATTCATATTTTTTGGGTCTTTTCGTAATTGACATTTGTTCAATAAGGGAGACCTTTACTACTTTCATAGTTGTTGACCTTCATTTCTCTGGTTTATAAAATAAGTTCTCCTCCAACTTCCACATTAGCAAAATTTGGGAGAAAATGGGTTCTTTGGCTCCATATGATGCCAAACCCTTTGCCGGTCCGATGATCTTTTCAACTCTGACATTTGCAGCTACCTTGGTGGACAAAGACGACTTGCAGAGGTGGACAAAGACGACTTGTGCTTTTCTACTATTTTTCCTTCTTGTTTTTCTAGATTTCAAGAATGACTGTACTTGAGCACTACAACAGTAGGAATTTCAAATGTGTATGCCATGTCTATGTATTGGAATATTATTGTATCAATGTCCTTGAGTTGGGTTCAATAATTTTATAGTTTCTATAGCATTTATGTTCATGTTTGGGTTTCTCAGATAATGGGAAACTAAGTTTCCTGAACTTTGCAATCCAAAATACCCACATATTATAAGTGATCTTGGAAAACACCACTTGTCTGGAGGTAGGATTGATCAAATGAGGAGTAATTTTGTAAATAAAATATACACAGCCTTTGTTCAAAGATGGGACCTATCTTGAATTTTCAATACCTTGGATAACGATGGCGATGACATGGTTACTGCAGACGATGTACATAGGTTAATAGAAAACCTTAGAATTCAGCATATCTTTGATGATAGTATGAAATCACTAATAGGCTCTTCCAATCATATGAGCTTTATAGTTTCCTTTCATTTTATGTCATGGCTCTTTTAATAGTTATTTTAGTTTTTGGTCTATGGTAGTCATTTTAGTTTTTATTAGTTTATTTTATCTTAATTATTTTATTTTAATTATATTACTCATTTTCTTTAGTTATAGTTAAAAACTAATTTAGTTTAGCTTAAATTTATTGTAATTTTGGTTTAAACTATAATATTTAGCTTTGATTTAATAACATTGATTTTATTATTTAATAGCTTTAATTTTTGTTTGAATGATAATATTAGCTATAAATTGAATTTTATCTATAACATTATAGTTTGAGTTATTTTAAATTACTTTTATTTAAATATTTTAATTTAATTAAATTTTATATTAGTTTTTATTTTTATTCTTAGATTTTATTCAAAGTTTTATTTATATTTAGTTTAATATTTTTTTTCAAGAAATTGTTGATTGCTTGGATTGTAGATAAGATAAGTTAATTATATTTATGTCCAACTAATGACCACAAAGTAGGCCAAAGGGATTGTTGAGTACACTGATGTATATACAAAGCGGGAGAACCAAATGGTCTCCTATAAAAGATATAATGCATGAAGTAAATCAATATCTGGCCCTAGCGGAGAAGATCCGGGAGCTAATAGGTCTGAGTATTAGACTCATCTCTCTTAACATCTAAGGTTGAATGAATAACACTAAAGAAACTTAGCAAACTCTGTTGGCCCGATGAAGAGCTGATGGCAAGTGTAGATTGTCCACTAAATCGTATCTTGGGGGGTTCACACGTTGTTGAATGCTGAAGGACCTAGTCTGTCTCCTAGGAACATCTTTGAGATGAAACTGCTGCTGAGATCTCATGTGGCAGGGTGAGGTCCCACGAATCCTCACTGATCTGGAGTCTGGATACGTATTGGTATCAATTGATCTCCTAGTGCCCCTGTCTGAAGGTAGTAGCTTGAAAAATGTCGTGATCCTCTGTTTGGGCTCTGGTATGATGGCTCTCCCACTCTCGCGACCATTAGGCTCCGTGTTCCTTTCGCCCCGATAACCGTTGGATCTATCCGCCCAAGATCCAATGGATCAGGACTGTTTGTTCCCGCTTTCTCCTAATGTCTCTCGCCGATAGATCCCTGCCGTTTATTCGTTTAATCCAACAGCCGATTTTCTTCCTCCGCCCATCCCGACTATCCATGTCCATAGCCATTATATGCTCCCGAAGGAGGAAGGTGGCCAACTACCTGTACCTGGTGCATTACTACTTCAACAACTGCATTCAAGAATATAATGGCCGAAGAACGAAAAGGACATGCCTCGAGCAGTTGAATTCATTCAGCAGTTATGGAGCATTCTTTCATACAACATCCCACCTGCTCAAGAAGGACAACAGAGTACCAGAGAATGTCAAATTCATTCATTGAAGCAACAGATTGTGGCAGAGGCCCATTTTAGATAACTAATGTGGTTGGTGGTCCATTATGACCCCTCCACGCATAGAATAACAGATCATTTTTTGTAAACAAACTCTATATATACCGAAAACATAGATGTAATCGGGGATGATGGTTGATGGTTGTTGTTTTGATGTAAGATTCAACTTTTGGAGACTGTAACTACTTTGATACTTGTAGCGCCTGGTCTTCATTTTTAGCTAATACAAGCTTCTTTTGCTGTTAATTTCTCACTTTCCATTTTTACTCTGTTCCAGGCTGTGCCTGTTATGCATTTGTTCATGTGCTCTTGATATTTAGCATTAGAGGGGCTGTCATCCCACCTCTGTGTTGAAGTCTAGTATGTATCATTGAATGTGTTATGCAGGTTTTTGTTTATTTAGTGTCAGAGAGCTGTCATCCTGTCTGTGCATTAGGAAATATATTTGCAGACCTTTTTACTGGTTGCAGACGGCCATCACAGGGTCCTGTGCATCTGCTGGTGTGGTTAGTATTCTCCATGTTCACCTAATCCTCAAACTGTGAGTAATTGGTGGTCTAAAGCCTTGTAGTCTGGGGCTGTTCACCCATGTCTGGAGTTAAGCATAGTAGAAGTGGTTATCTGGCTTGAACAAGCATCATTCCTTCCATTAATCCATTTCCAACATTTTGTTGAGTTTTGTAATGTTCCCGAGCATCTCCGAGATACAACCTAGGAGAGTTTCTTGGGGTGATAACAGTTTTTACAACTTTTATGTTCATGTTTGGGTTTCTCAAATAATGATAAACTAAGTTTTCCGAACTTTGCAATCCAAAAGACCCCCATATTATAAGTGATCTTGGAAAATACCACTTGTCTGGAGGTAGGATTGATCAAATGAGCAGTGATTTTGTAAATAAAAAAAACACGACCTTTGTTAAAAAATGGGACTTGTCTCGAATTTATGGCGATGACATGGTTACTACAGAGGATGTACAAGGGTTACTAGAAAATCTTGGAATTCAACATATCTTTGATCATAATATGAAATTAGTGATATGCTCTTCGATCATATGAACTTCATAGTTTCCTTTCATTTTATGTCATGACTCTTTTAGTTTTTGATCTATGGTAGTCATTTTAGTTTTTATTAGTTTATTTTATCTAAATTACCTAATTTTAGTTATATTAGTAGTTTTCTTTAATTATAATTAAAAACTAATTTAGTTTAGCTTAAATTTATTTTAATTTTAGTTTAAGCTTAAATATTTAGCTTTGATTTAGTAACATTGATTTTATTATTTAATAGTATATAAATTTGAATTCTATCTATTTAAGTTATAGTTTGAGTTATTTTAAATT
The DNA here is from genome assembly GCA_000404065.3 of Pinus taeda. Classification (NCBI taxonomy): domain Eukaryota; kingdom Viridiplantae; phylum Streptophyta; class Pinopsida; order Pinales; family Pinaceae; genus Pinus; species Pinus taeda. The sequence continues at coordinate 17,504 of APFE031533847.1, read as the reverse complement.
ACTTTTTATTTAAAATTATAGTTAATTAATTTATTTTAAATTTTATATTAGTTTTTATTTTTATTTAAAGTTTTATTTATTTAGTTTAATATTTTGTTTTAAGAAATTATTGATTGTTTGGATTGTAGATAGATATGAAAAATTTTGAGACACAAGATAATGAGAAGTTAAGGTAACTCAAAAAGTTACAAAGCTCAAAAGGTTCCATTTTTTTTCAAAAATAAACTTTTGTACCCTGTGAGAAATTTAAACTTGTAAGGTGTGAAAAACTTATTCAAAATTCCTTTACACCTCTAAATGCAATTGCTAGTTATTAAATTATCTTATAATTTGGAAAATTATAAAATAATTTAATAACATCAACCATTGTCATTATCATAACATCAAAAACAACGCCCAACTTGCTATGGGGAAACATCCATCTCCTTCTTTCATTCCACCTTAGGATTCCAACCCTCATAAAACCCTAAACCTCATCTCAAATGAAACCCTACATCCTCGCAGCACAGTGCTCACTTTTGGTCTTCGAAAATGTTTTGCCCTCCGAACCATCTACGACTATATTCATCCAGACATCCAGTCCGGCGGGCTCCTCCGGGTAGTTATTTCTCTGTTTCTGCTTTTAATTTCAGCAAGGGTACATTTTAATCTGCGATTTCGCTGTTGCAAAGATAATGTCTATTCATCGAATATTGAAACGTTTGATAATGAAGGAAGTCCCCCTAGTATCCACTCATGTATGGATCCCAATTTTGCTGTTTCGTCCTCTTGAAATTCATGCAAATCCCCACATAAAAATCGCCAAATTCTGCACGGAAACAGCAATCCCATCCCCAGCTCCACCAGATGGGGGCGTTGTCACAGATTTTTTCATCAACAAATGCGGTATGTCAGAGAAAGATGTTTCAAATGTCCTTAAACTTCACAAGGGCTTGCTGAATAAACCAAGCCAGGATTTGGAAGAAGGTTTGGAGTTGTTAAGTGAATGTGGTTTGACAACCCCTGCTCACATTCGAAGGGTGGTTCTTGGCAACCCTGGGATTTTCTTATATAAATCCAAAAGGGACCTAGGTTCTAGGCTCAGCTATCTAAGGTCTATCATCAACAAAGAGGACATGTGCAAGCTTCTTTATACCAATTCAATAATTGTTGATCTGACTGAGGATAAGATTAAATCTGCGATTTCAGTCTTGCAAAGATTGGGTATTGAGGGCGATGCATTATCGAAGTTATTGGCAAGAACACCCCGTCTCCTCACCCATACGGAGGAAAAAGTTATGGAGTCATTTAAAGTGGCTGAGCGTCTGGGGCTTGAGAGGGGATCCAAGATATTTGGGCTCGCTTTGCGTTGCTGTCTAGGAATGCGAAAAGAAAATATAGATCGAAAACTGCAGTTTTTGTGCAGTTTAGGTTTCTCTGAAAAACAAATTTACAAGGTCTCACGTTCGATGCCGGGGATTTTGGGACTTTCAGAGGAAAAACTGAAACGGAATGTAGACTTTCTTGTCAAATCACAGGGGCTTCCATTGGATGATATAGTTAGATGTTCCTTTCTGTTCACATGTAGCTTGGAGAGGAGGATAATCCCTCGGTATAGAGTAATGGAGGCCTTGAAGTCCATGCAACTGTTGAAGAGAGAGAGGATTTCTCCGTGGATTGTTCAATACACAGACAAAAAATTCTTGGAAAAGTATGTTGATGGGAATCCCGAATACTCCTCCGTTCTGCGGGATATTTACCATGGAGAGAAAGCTGTGAAAGCTAATCGTTGACAAGGAGACTTGCAGTGAGTGTGTTTCAGTCAAAAGGATTCAACGAAAGTTGTGAGTAGCTTCAATCAATATGAAGTTCAATCATTGTGAGCAGCTTCAATCAATATGAGATTTCATTCACCGCCCTTATTTGTAGTCTTTTGTGGATTCCTTGGCATAAAAGAAGGGTGCTTGTAGCAGGGGCCAGCTAGGGAAACAGATTTTAGAACACGAGGGATTCACAGCATCCCTTTTAACTGAAGGTGCAACTCACCTCCTTCGTTACCTCAGCATGAGAAAGGCAAATGGCCAATATTGATTTGTAATCAACACACCCCAGACATTATTGTGTTGCCAACTTACAGAGTTCAGCGTGCGCGTCTCACAGCAAATACCTCATCTTTGCAAACCATAAACAGAGTGAGCCTCTTATTTGAATGGATGTTATTAATGGCTTTAAATGAGTAGTTTAACTCTTATGTAATGGCAGATTGCCTTTACCGATATATGCATTTTCGATGCAGAACAATATTTTTGTTTTAATTTCTTAGCAATTTCTGCCCATTTTCTACACATTTTCTGTTAGTATTATATGTTTTTATAGCAAAATATGAAGTCTGCAATCGAACCCAATTTACCACATGTAACCATCATTACATAAAGGAGAAAGCACTGATTCAACCATAACTACATTCAACAATGTGCTAAAGAATGCAACAGTTGTGATCTTCAAACTAATTATTGACTCATTAGTCTCAAGGGTTTACACTCTTCCCATTTGATTCATGAATCTGCATTACTACACCTATCCTTTAAGCTTAATGTAAGTAGCAGTAAACCCCACAAATCTAAAATTTTAAAAATATTGTTACAAAATATGGGCATTCAATATCGAGATCCTTTCACGAGACGAAAGCTTTTCTTAAATATTTGTACTGCATAAACCATCAACATAAGTGGGAAGGAATGGAGGAAGGTTCTAGTCACTCCCATAAAGTCAACCATTGGTAAGCAGAGGGGGAGTCACTAAAAAATTCCTTGTGGAGTGTTCTTTGCTTTTCATTTCATTTGATATTAGATCCATGGAATGACATATAATTTCATTTCATGAGTTGTGATTGGAGATAGAAAATCTCTATATAACATCACAACAGTGCAAACAAATCTATAAGCAAAGCTCACTCACTTTGCTACACTTGCTTCATAATTGTGAGTGAGAATTCCTTTGTTTGTCTTGTTGATTACATAGAGTTGTGACTCTAGAAATATATATGGATCTGAAGTTAACTGCAAAAGTGTTGGTCCATGTCATTGAGGGTAAGGCAGTGGCAGCCAGTGGTGTGTTTGATAATTGATTTGTGGTAGGATGGAATATAAATTGAAGGAATGCAAATGTTGATTCTCCATAAAATTTATCTCATCTTTCCTTCACATAAGCAACAATCATTCTCCATGGCTTATTATATTATCAATTATTCCAAGCTCCACATATGGGAGGTATAATTATAACTAACATCCATTCTCGTTCCCTTTTCTTGTACATTTTAAAGTATTACTACTTGTGTTTCCTTTACATAAATGTAAATGATTATTACATTTATCTAAGTAATTGAATAAATGAAATCTCTACCTTATGGGGTTTGTGCTAGTCTACCTTACTAGTTTTCTTTAAGTTATAGTTTGAGTTATTTTAAATTACTTTTTATTTAAAATTATAATTAATTAATTTATTTTAAATTTTATATTAGTTTTTATTTTTATTTAAAGTTTTATTTATTTAGTTTAATATTTTGTTTTAAGAAATTATTGATTGTTTGGATTGTAGATAGATATGAAAAATTTTGAGACACAAGATCATGAGAAGTTAAGGTAACTCAAAAAGTTACAAAGCTCAAAAGGTTCCATTTTTTTGCAAAAATAAACTTTTGTACCCTGTGAGAAATTTAAACTTTTAAGGTGTGAAAAACTTATTCAAAATTCATTTACACCTCTAAATGCAATACCTAGTTATTAAATTATCTTATAATTTGGAAAATTATAAAATAATTTAATAACATCAACCATTGTCATTATCATAACATCAAAAACAACGCCCAACTTGCTATGGGGAAACATCCATCTCCTTCTTTCATTCCACCTCATAAGGATTCCAACCCTCATAAAACCCTAAACCTCATCTCAAATGAAACCCTACATCCTCGCAGCACAGTGCTCACTTTTGGTCTTCGAAAATGTTTTGCCCTCCGAACCATCTACGACGATATTCATCCAGACATCCAGTCCGGCGGGCTCCTCCAGGTAGTTATTTCTCTGTTTCTGCTTTTAATTTCAGCAAGGGTACATTTTAATCTGCGATTTCACTGTTGCAAAGATAATGTCTATTCATCGAATATTGAAACGTATCGATCCCAATTTTGCTGTTTCGTCCTCTTGAAATTCATGCAAATCCCGACATAAAAATCGCCAAATTCTGCACGGAAACAGCAATCCCATCCCCAGCTCCACCAGATGGGGGCGTTGTCACAGATTTTTTCATCAACAAATGCGGTATGTCAGAGAAAGATGTTTCAAATGTCCTTAAAGATTTTTTCATCAACAAGGGCTTGCTGAATAAACCAAGCCAGGATTTGGAAGAAGGTTTGGAGTTGTTAAGTGAATGTGGTTTGACAACCCCTGCTCACATTCGAAGGGTGGTTCTTGGCAACCCTGGGATTTTCTTATATAAATCCAAAAGGGACTTAAAGTCTAGGCTCAGCTATCTAAGGTCTATCATCAACAAAGAGGACATGTGCAAGCTTCTTTATACCAATTCAAGAATTCTTGATCAGAGTGAGGATAAGCTTAAATCTGCGATTTCAGTCTTGCAAAGATTGGGTATTGAGGGCGATGCATTATCAAATTTATTGGCAATTCAACCCCGTCTCCTCACGGTTGCGGAGGAAAAAGTTATGGAGTCATTTAAAGTGGCTGAGCGTCTGGGGCTTGAGAGGGGATCCAAGATATTTGGGCACGCTTTGCGTTGCTGTCTAGGAATGCGAAAAGAAAATATAGATCGAAAACTGCAGTTTTTGTGCAGTTTAGGTTTCTCTGAAAAACAAATTTACAAGGTCTCACGTTCGGCGCCGTGGATTTTGGGACTTTCAGAGGAAAAACTGAAACGGAATGTAGACTTTCTTGTCAAATCACTTGGGCTTCCATTGGATGATATTGTTAGATGTTCCTTTCTGTTCACATGTAGCTTGGAGAGGAGGATAATCCCTCGGTATAGAGTAATGGAGGCCTTGAAGTCCATGCAACTGTTGAAGAGAGAGAGGATTTCTCCGTGGATTGTTCAATACACAGACAAAAAATTCTTGGAAAAGTATGTTGATGGGAATCCCGAATACTCCTCCGTTCTGCGGGATATTTACCATGGAGAGAAAGCTGTGAAAGCTAATCGTTGACAAGGAGACTTGCAGTGAGTGTGTTTCAGTCAAAAGGATTCAACGAAAGTTGTGAGTAGCTTCAATCAATATGAAGTTCAATCATTGTGAGCAGCTTCAATCAATATGAGATTTCATTCACCGCCCTTATTTGTAGTCTTTTGTGGATTCCTTGGCATAAAAGAAGGGTGCTTGTAGCAGGGGCCAGCTAGGGAAACAGATTTTAGAACACGAGGGATTCACAGCATCCCTTTTAACTGAAGGTGCAACTCACCTCCTTCGTTACCTCAGCATGAGAAAGGCAAATGGCCAATATTGATTTGTAATCAACACACCCCAGACATTATTGTGTTGCCAACTTACAGAGTTCAGCGTGCGCGTCTCACAGCAAATACCTCATCTTTGCAAACCATAAACAGAGTTAGCCTCTTATTTGAATGGATGTTATTATTAGTTAGTATTATTTTCTACACATTTTCTAGTTATTATGAGTAGCTTAACTCTTAAATGAGCAGCTTAACTCTTATTTTCTACACATTTTCTGTTAGTATTATATGTTTTTTATAGCAAAATATGAAGTCGTTATCGATTGGACTGGAACCCTAGTCCAGTATTCAAATGACGCAATCATTTTAGGATTATGCATTCTTCGGAGATCTTAGTCCCTTGCAAGCCTACAAGTTTTTTTGAATGGATGATTTCATAGTACTATTTTAATATTTTTTTTAGGAATATTAAATAATACTTCTGCAAATTTAACATTGCCTATATAACATTGCCTATATAGGCTTGTCCTTGTTGTCAAACAAGGTTGGGATGGATTGTAACCTGGATTATAATGCATTTTCATTTGAGTTTTAGTGACAACGACTTTGTTGTGAATTCTTTGTCATAATGTTTTTATTAAAAAATTGTTAGAAAATCAGTTTACCTAAAATGAGTTTGGAAAAATATTAATCTGTAAAAATGTTATGATTCTTTGTGCCTTGTTCTTAAGAATGGAGAGCATTGGCATTGGGTGAGTGGTGGTTGGATAGTAAGGCCATGATTTTGAGATATAATTGGATTATCAAGTCTGAATGTCCATTGGGTATTATGTTTGACTATCTATCAACCACTCATGGATGAGTCAAACTTGCAAATGACAAGTAAACTCTAAGTTACTAAGTAATGAGTCCAACTCATGGGCTCGGTGGTGCTATAGATATAAATGACAAAAAAGAAGAAAAAAAACCTCATTTTTAGTGAACTTGCTAATTGTAATGAACTTGGCTTTATAAAAAATCAAATAAAGATTGCAGTGAACCTTGTTAATTGTATTGAACTCTTAATTCGAACTTTGATTTTATTAAAAAACAAATAAAGATTGCAGTGAACCTTGTTAATTGTATTGAACTCTTAATTCGAACTTTGATTTTATTAAAAAACAAATAAAGATTGCAGTGAACCTTGTTAATTGATTTGAACTTTTAATTCAAACTTTGACTTTGTAAAAAAACAATTAAAGATTTCCGAAACTTTTGACTTTAAAATAAATAAATAGGGATTATTCAAACTTTAAATGTAAATCTTTGCTAGATATTAAAGCTTTGAAAAAAATTATTGAAAACTTGTAGAATCATCCAATATGACATGGATGTTGCATGGATATTGTCACACATGTTAATATTGATTGTATATTAAAAAAATTAAAAAAATGTAATTAATATTATATATTAAAAAACTAAATTAAAGCCATATTATGTCAAAAGTGTGTGTGTGTCTATATATATATATATATAACTAGATTTTAGATACTCAATTTACCTAATAAGAGCATGAGATAAATTTAATGGCATACATCTTTAAAAAATGTAACTACCATTGTGTAGACAATTGGGGAATAAGGAGGGAGCCAAAAAATGTGAGCGCACTCCAGATCCTATTGTATTCTAAACTAGTTTTATGTAGTAATATGTGTGGAACAACCATAAAATAATCACGTCAACAACATTCTACAAATTTTAATTAGTTCCACAAACAAGAATACAAATATCATCTCATCATCAAAGAACAACATGCATGTCACATGCATATGCACTCATCCACATATATTACACACAAGTAGTCTACATAATGTCCAAAATAAAGCATAAAATTCATTAGTTTGCAAGGCACATATAAGACAAGTCATCAAGTCAATGAAGGACAAACATCCAAATTCTATAGAAAATAAATCCATACAAAATGGGGCATCACATACTCCCTCTGTTTGAAAAACTTAAACTTTATTTTGAAATTATCATGCAAATACATGAAGCTTGTACTATGTCAAATTTTATTCTAAATAATTATATTTTGGTGTCATTTATATCATGTTAAATATCATAAAGAATTGACCATTTCACTATAGTTTCTTTCAAAATTCATGTATTTCTATTAAATAATAAGCATAATCTCATGTTAACACCCATTATACAAGCCCTAGGTGATAAAAAATTAATGCATTATTTCATATAATCCATTATTTCTGGGTGAGTTTCACTTTTGTCGTCTTTTGTTGCTTTTTTGTCGTCTTTGCTTGTTTCGCTTGTGTGAGTGTTGTTTTACTTATTTATCTTCGTAGTTGTTGGCGTTTCAATTTTTTTTTAACTTGTAGAAGTGTTGTTTTAAGTATTTTTTTGCCTTTCACAAGTTTCACATCTATTTTCCTGTTTATTCACCGATGGTCATCGTTGCAGCGACTCTCTTCACATACTTGATTTTACTTCTATTGGATTAGTTGTTGCACTTGATCTACATGGATTTATTCATACTTGTTCATTTTTTCACTCAAACTTGCATCATCACTAAATTCTGCTCGTTTTTCACACTTCCACGGGGAAAATATGCACTTGTTTTGGCCAGATATTTCCTTGCCCAGCTGGGCGCAGAACAATCCTAAGTCTCAAACCACAAGCTTGGCTTATGGAATTGTGTAGTGCGCATTACATGCTAGCCCAACTAGGCACTACACAGCTCTAGGGCTTAGCATGTCACCTTGGCACTGACACTGTGCAATGTGCAGTCTCTCCCAGTCTCTGCTTGGGATGGGGTTGTGCATTGCGTAGTCCCAAGCCTCAAGCTTCATCCTTGGTTGTTGGGAATACACAGTGCACAATCCCCACAGTCAGCCAGTATCCCTTGTTGATAAAAAATGTGCAATCCTTCTCTCCAGTTGCGCGCTTTTCTACTTGATCATGCTTTGAAGGTAGATTTGATGAAGCTAATGTTTGCGTTCCATGAGTGTATTTTTTATCCCATAGGTACCACACTTGTGAGGCACTTCTCTCCAACATTCATTGTTACCATGGCACCAAATAGAGTTGCTTCAAAAGAGACCACTGAAAGCAATATTGGGGAAGCAGTTGAGCAAACATCAGTAGACTTTCCAGTGTATGCAAACACTCACTTATTTATAGACAAGGGGTCAACATTCACATGGCAACAAGTTAAAGAAACTCTTTTAGCAAAGAGCCTTGAGGCAGATCTAGAGTATTGACAGGTTTATCTCAGTATCAGGTAGTTAGAACTACACAAGGTTGCGTGTAGGTATCTTACATTCCCATGTGCAGATATCATTAGCTGGATTGTCTCACACATTGATGAGAATACCATGACATTGAGCAGTGCTAGCGGACAGAAGCTTGCCACCTTTTGGGTAGAAGAGTATCAGCGCATGTATCACTTTCCCAAGCCTGTGAAGCTTATGGACTCATTCTTCTATGCCACCAACAATTATTTGAACATAATAGACATTATCAAAGGTTGGGTGAAAAAGCTATCAAAGGTGGGTAGTCTTATGGAACTGGGTTGTGAACGAGGGGAATTCATTCAATTGGTCAGATCTGTTGGCTTGATAGTTGAGAGCCCATGTAGCACAGGCCTAGAGTCCTCCCAAAGGTGAGAAAGAAAGGTTTTACATTTCTGCATATTTATTGGATGCAATCCGTGCATAGAATTAGTTTCCTAGCATGAACTGGAGAATCTTCCATGCATATCTATTTCAAGTTGCTTTCAGATTGTAGTCATCGAGGAGTAATGGAACAACTAATTGACAACATCCCACTTTACAAGCTCATCTTTGAAGAATATCCACCTTGGATGTCACGAGGAGTAATGGAGGCGATAGTAGACATCGTAGATTGGTATGTCTCACCAGGTGGAACCTTCCTTAGAGTGTTCAACGAAGAGAAGCCTTTGCATGTTTTACCAATGTATGTCATGGACAAGCTTGTCATGCAAGAAGTTTCATATGATCTTGCCACAGGGTTGTCAACAACTTCGCATAGGAAGAAGCAAGCACCATGGCCCACTATTTCTTTGCAAATTGGATTATACGAGATAAAGAACTTGAAATTCGTGGATATCGAGGAAAGGAGATAGTCAAGTTTTCATTCGTACGTGGGAATTTAATCTATATGATCCTTGTGGTATTTGTGGATTTCATTGTGCAAGAATTTACTTTCAATGAATCAACATGGAATTTCATTGGCTAGAGGAGGATCCATGGAGGAATTGCTACAATGCCTCTAGACTCCATGAGTTGGCAAGTTTAGCAGGGACTTCACAGGATACTCCATAGATGGTAGCAATTCCAGAAGAAACAACAGCAGAAGGTAACAATCCCATGCAGGACAAGGGAAAGAGGAATATTTTCGACAATCTGGAGGGGGAACAAAGTTTCAAAATGAAATCAGATCCTATTATAATGAAATCTTTAGAAACAAAAACAAAGAGGAAGCAGAGGATACGAAGAGAAGAGGGGAGGAAGAGAGAAAAATAGAGGTTGCAAGAAGCAGAACTGAGGTTGCAGGAGGCAGAATAGAATATTAAGGAATAACATGAGTTGAGGAGGAGAGAACAAGAAGATAAACATAAGTAGGAAGAAGAATAAAGGCAAGGAGTAATGGTAGAAGAAACAACGCCAATATAGGTTGAAGAGCAGGAACATAATGAGCCAGCAACTCAGGAGGAAGGTGAACATATGCAGGATCGAGAGATTTCTCAATAGATTGAGCACTTGATTGAAGTAATAGACATGGAGATGGAACATGAGCCGCAAAATAAAGATGTCGATCTAATGTTGAACACACCAAAGGTCACCATTCAGAGTCCACCACCTCCAGCAACAGAGCCAACCTCGATAGAGGAAGGGGATGTTGTTCCCCTTAACGATGATCTAGTAATGGATGTGTACAATATGTCATTTGCTGAGTTCCAAAAGATGATTATACAAGCACGAAAAAAGAATTTTCTGGATGATCACTCATCACTTGAATTTGTTAGAGAAAGGGTGACAGTGGAGGACACCAAGAAGCATCCAAATTCCATTATCAAAGAAAAATTGGCCTTTTCGGGAGCAACAATATCAAGCATTCAGTATTTGATGCCCAAGAATGAGCAATTGGCATAGAACTTGCAGGTTGTCAGGTAAGAGGCAGAATAACTCTGTGCAGCAGCATTGAGTGCAATTCCACACAGGGTTACTTGGAGGAGATGATAGCAGTAATACTTGCTGAAGTATCAACACTTGGAGAAACCATGCGGAAGCTCTGTGATGGGTTTGTGATCGTACATAAAGTAGTCATCCGTTTGCATGGCCTACTACAGCAGAACAAAGTTTTTGTTAAAAATATCAAAAATATACAAGTTGCCATCACCTATGTGCAAGAATGGGCAATGTGATAGAAAGGGGCACCACTTGACTTAGTGAAGAAAATGAAGCCACATGCAGAGTTGGAGAAAGTGAGAGTTCACATATTAATGCAAAACAACAAACATCCCACCTCATTTATTAGTAGCATTCAGGCCTCATATGCATGGTTTTTCAGTAGTTTGGATGTATTAGTGAAAACAAGCAACATCCCATCAATCTGTTTGCTCACCAAATCCAAACCCAGGAACCAATTTCGACAAGAGATCGAAGAGAACTTGGAGTAGTTGAGACAAATTTGCACCAAGGAAGATTTGGAGCTAAACAGATAGAACGTGCAGAACTACATTGGTGGTCCTGCTCAAATTAGAAAAATGTTGCTCATGCTTCAGAATGAACTTGAAACTAGTTCCAAGACATTGTACGTGGTTGCCATGGAGGCTAGATTTTGCTTCTAGCCATACACCATCATGCAGTTTGGTTATGTCACCACACAGTATCGAGCTTGACACTAATATGTGACCAAGAAGCATCAAATGGAAGTTGTTGAGCTAGATTTTTCCCAAACTCAAGCATCATAATGTTGTGTCTTGTTAGGTTGTCAAGTTGTCTCTGCCATATTTTGTCTTATAATGGTACAAGTGTAAAATGTAATATTATTTGTAATTATGCTGTAAATGAAATTCCAAGTGTCAATGTTGGAGTATGAAGAGTCATGATGTAATGTAGTGAGTCATTTTTTAAAGAATTTGAAGAGTCATGGGGGTAGTCCAAAGGTCACAAGGAGAGTTGAAGAGTCACTTGCTCTTATTATAAATAGAACCTCATAACTCATGCAACAGGCTTTTGGGAGCCAATATTTTGGCTAGGCTTACACTTAGAAGGAGCTTGGGACTATCCATAGCACAAAGCGAGTATACTCCTTTGGAGGAGCAGGTGTTCTTGGCTTTAATGCTCCACTATTGGGCCTAGTGGTCGTCAATGGTGTATGTATCAATGGAACTTTCATTTATAATAAAACTCAGATCCAACACGCTTTCATGCATATGTTGTGAATATAGTAGGGCTATTCTTGTTGCATTTTGAATGTATGTTATTTTACTTACACTTATGCTTATGAATTATTTCGTTTGCATTGTATGAATCTTGTTGAATGTGTGTTGTTATATTAATTCATCACGTTAACTTGTGGACTATTCCGCATCTTAGATTGTGATGTAATTACACTCGTGTGTTCCTTTCAAGCTGAGTACTATTACAGGCTTCCAAGGGGCACACTTCCTTTCCCCTTCTTGTGTTGGAACCTTCATGCATGGTACTTGACTTTCTACAGGATCACTCACTTGCTCTCACCCAAATTTATCGTACTTCACTCTGCGCGTTTTCACAGTCAAGGCATAACATTACCACCCACCATTAGGACTCTTATTCCAAACGTCGTGAGGTCTATTGGGGACTTCATATTGGGGCGATCCCCTGAATGTTGGTGGGTGTAGCACTATCAACAATTTCATGCTCATTAAGTAAATTATTTTTTTATTATTATTTGTTTGCTTTCATGGTCTCACATGAAAAGTATCACTTTGGTAAATTAATTTGTTTTGTTTCACTTTCTTTTCAGTAACATAAGTAAAGGTGGCTTGGTTACACATCAAACGAGGCAACACTTTCATTAAATAAAACTTTGACATGACACCACTCAAACATTGGAAGAATGGAGGGCTTGGAATTATTGTAAACACAACATACAAAGTAGTAAAGGAAATGAATGCATACATTAATTAAAGAAAGAATTGAAAACTTTCAGATATGGTATGCTGCGATGACGAAAGGGGAAGAGCCTTTTGACAATTGATATCAATTTTAGCTCATTATAAAAGGTGTTTGGGACCACAAATAATTATTTTGAATAAAGCAAGTGTTCTTTTAATGTAACAAGGTATCGAACACAATGTCTTACAAAATTCCAAAATACAAAACCAATACACACTCTTAAATTATCCATAAGGCACAAGTCACACAAAGGAGGTAAGACCATTCGAATAGGGCAACAAATACCTGGAAAAGGAACACTTAAGATACACATGGTAAGGAGAAATACTTTCAAGACATTTTATCATAGGAAATTTTTCTAAACCTTGTTAAATGTGAAATACATGCCATGGTCTCTATTCAGCCTTACACTAGGGTTGAATTTAACAAGAATTATGATGGTGGTGCTAGTCACATGAAGCTTGTTCTGAGAAAAAATCCAAGATAGTTGGCACATGTTAATTAGACACACTAGGATTCATGCAATGGGCATGCCAAATCAAAACAATGTTTTTTAAATCCCTCAACCCAAAGGAATGAAGTCTATTTACTAATGTGTTGCTACTTCAAAAGAAAAGAAACCATTCAAACATTGTTGCACCTTTTAAAATAACCCTGAGACATTCGAGATGCAATATCGTAACAATCAATGATAGTTTATGCATTGAACCATTCAAAGAGGGCATTGATGTTTTCTAGGGAAAAACACATCAAAAGGAAGTGCCCCAATGAATGTCCCAATGGTATGTGCAAACAAAGTCATTGCATAGAATAAAAGGGGAACAATGGTGCACTTGGGAAAAAATATTATTTGCTCAAGTCCACTAAAAATCCAAAGAGCCATCCCCATATGGCGTTTAAAAGCCATGCATCATGCCAACACATGGTATCATGGATATTCCACGTATTAAACTTGTTAGGGTTATCCAAGAGTACATGCATATTAAGCATTCTCGTTACAATGGAAAGAGTTTGTCCTTGGAAAGCAAGGCGACTGCAGTTCATATGGAGAAGTTGATCACACCAATTGAAGGGGGATGGGAGTTACAGTGAGAAATTTCTTGATCAATAGTTTCTCAGGAGATATTTTCAATCCCGCAATGAAATGCATATCGTTGTGTCACTGACATATTGTCTGTTTCTGGGAGTTGTCACATAGCCTCCAAATTTCTCTATTTTGACTTAGTTTTTTACAAGAGGAAGCTCATGTAGGGTAACCCACTACCAATACTCTCATGTTACATCAAATCACAGTATGTAGTGTAGGCCAAAACTTCAGTTGGTTGGAAGTTGCAAGTTGCCAAGGGAACTATCGTACTAAAATGTGACCTTCCTTATTGACCAAAGTGCAACCATCCCTATGTGATTAAGACCACCTACAAGTTGCAAAATCGCAATGGAGAACCTCATTGATGTGACCTACAGGTGCAACTTGCCTACCATGCGACTTTGTGACTTCTCCGAGTTTGACCTTCTTCAAATCGCATTTCCCAAATGCAACATTTGTCCCTGCCACATCTCCCTAGGGTGTACGATCATATTTTTGTGTTCCATCCATGCACCAAAGGCACGATAATGTATTTATATATATGTGGGTGCCCACATAATGCATTAGTTGCATGCTTCATCGTTGTGAACAAAAAACATGCTTGAAACATTAAAACCACATGACAATACATGGGATATAAAAATTTCAAGATATAGTGTTTGATAGTAGTGCATCCATCATTGTTACAGTAGTCATGAAACTGCCAAAAAACATGGCACCTAGGTATGGGTGTGGTTAACACTAAGCATTGTAAAAGAAACCATGACTAAAAGAATTTCCTAACGATATACACACATTGCATATTGTGGTTTGTTCCATCATGTCTAACTGTTGCATGGGTCTTCAAAGAACTTGCTCCATTGCTTGTGAAAGACTCCATTAGCTAATTATTTCACTGACACTCTTAGAAGAGAATGGTTTTAAGAATATTCTACTCTTTGTGTCATTCTACACAGTTTCTTGCCTTCTGCTATATTTTCATTTCTCATGATGTGCAACACAGTTGACACCATGGTGGATGAATATAAAATATCATGATTTAGATGAGAAATGTTGTCATTTCTTTGCATCCTAAGTGATCCTGGAGGATAAGCTCACACAATTTCACCTCCCAATGGCGACTTAAGCTAAGTCACACCTTCTAAATGCGACTTACATAATCTTAATGCCACTGGGTCAAAAAATTGCAAATGGTAACCCTGGAGAGAAATGGGAAATACGATCAATCTGCAAGTTGTGATTACGTGGCATCTAGAAAGTCACGTCTCCCAAGGTCCCAAAGTCACATAGAAAAGCCATAGGTAAGTCACCATGGGGTGCGACTTGCACTAAAACACAACCATGAGACCCCCTCCAAATGATGAAATGCGACCTTGTTATGTGGCTTTTCACCTCCTATGATTTACATTTGTAGAGTTTCCAAGAGATAAATGGGGAGAAACATCAATAAAAGATTTGTTTATGATTCCTGCTTGTTTAACTAGGTTACTTGTGAAGCAACATGAAGTAGGCCTTAATACTTTAAAGAATGTTATGAACACATAATTCTTATTTGATACCTTTTGATGGGATAGTTGGCGATGATTTTGTAAGCATACCCATGTTTCCCATATTAACCACCCACAATGATATTTGTGGGTTAAGTGCTTGTGCATCTTTCTGTATGGATGATATAGAAGTTGCAGAGGAAAATAAACTAAAAAGGGAGTGGTGTATATCCACATTAAAGAATTCTAGCTTACTTTCTTATTTGTCCTTTGAGGGTTTTGCGACTATGGAACATCTGAGTGTTGTTAGTGATGAAAAACACAAAAAAAATGTGTAAATATGTGGGAAACTATTAGAATGATGATAGTGGATCTCCACATCCTGCAGGGAATATCATGGCAAGTTGTTGTGCGATTATGTTTAGCAACGATTTTTGGAGAATAAAAGACATTTAAAGATAGGGCCAGTGACGAAACCCAATACTTTGAGTGGAAAATGTTTTACAACAATAGAGCATGGATGGATGCAAGTAAGGCATAATAGAAGATAGTTCAACAGTTCATGCAAGTTTGCATGGTTTCACAATAGCATTGGCAACAAGAACCCTAGGGTTTCTTGGAACCTCTTTCATTATCCTCACAACCTATCTTCTATCAATATGTAAATATTTCTCATCACAACACCAACAACATTGCTGAGATTCGTTTGTGCATGTAACACTCGTCAGACAAGAGAAAGCGGTGAGGAAGCTCAAGATTCATGAGGGTAGGTAAACAGTCGCCTCAACTCTACAAATTTTTCCTCCTACCTCATTGAAAAGGACTTCAACACTTAAGATTGGACCAATAGTAGATAGTTGATCTATGCTTGAGAGCTAGATGCACTTAGCTCTTAGTAGCTAGCATAGTGAGTTGTAGTGAGGCTAGGGTTTTTGCATTGAACAATGGTATGAGCAACCCATGTTCCATTATTGGGGTTTGAAAAATAGCAAGATTTGTACTTGAATTTGCAGCAACATTAATAAGAGGTTTTCATGTTTGGAACTCATTACCATGCTTACTCATGGTGGCTATATTGGTTGTCTGATTTTTCGCTGTATTTGTATGTGCGCTTTTATACACACAATATGTTATGAACCATGTTGTCACTCACTGCATTGTGGGTTTCAATTGGTCATGGTTGCCCAGGAGCAGTGAAGTTTGGATCCACTTTCCTAGGCCACAAAAGATCTCAGAGCTTGATCAGGCCCCTCCAGTGCCTAGTGCTTAGAAAGAGCTTTCTAATGGTATATAAAAGTCCAAAAACAGATTCCTGGATCACAAGTTAGAGCATGTTGAAGATTGCCTTGGAAAGCCTCGAAAACCTAGAAAATGGCTAAGTATGAGGGAAAATTAGTTGTCACAGTAGTCTCGCAGTCACAGAAAACTCCAAAACTTGTGGGGGCCGACCTTGCGATATAATGTGAAATCATCGAGGGAGGGTCGAAAAGGGTTGAAAAGGGTTAACAAAGGAAAGCATGAAAAAAACAAGGCGGGTGACCCCCTCTCTCTTTCCTCCACATGGCGTAATCCCAAACTCCCACAATATTGCATCCCACATCCCAGCAACCCTACAGTCCTGCAGCTTAGCATATCGGCAAATCAGCGAGTTCTAAACTTAAAAGACCTTGCAGGGGTTGATTTTGCGGTATAATGTAACATCACCGGGGGAGGCAGAAAAATGTTAACAAAGGGAACACAAAGCAAAACAAGAGCGAGCAACCCCCCTTCTCTCTCCTCCACGTGGCGCAATCCTGCACACCCACCTTCCCGCATCCCGCAATATCGACAAATCGGAGGGGTATTCATTCCAAGACCATGTGGGGGCCGATTCTGCGGTATAGTGTAAAAGTTCAAGGAAAGGACAAGATTCATTAACAAAGGAAATTCTTGCCAAACCAAGGTGGACGACTCCCTTTCTCTCTCCTCCACGTGGTAGTATGGAGGGTGATGTGGCCGTATGGGAGACACATGTCACTCAGTTTCAATATTTTTAGGGGTAAAATGTGGTGATTCTAGGGTGCGATGTGTCACTAACATAGGGCAACACGTGGCAGTGATGACATCACCCTACAGATCGGCGATCACAAATGTTAAGGGGAAAATCTAAAGGTAAAAGGCCATCAAGCACTGGGATTCGAGATTCCAAGTAACAAAGGGAAAATCCCCCCCCCGGATGTGATAAGTTATTACGACATGATCTATAAGGATCTCACGTCCAAACTATCAGCCCGCAATAAGGAAAAAGATAAAGGGTCCCCCTCTTCTGCG
>APFE031533844.1:18174-38215 GCA_000404065.3 Pinus taeda | reverse complement strand
GCCATTGAGGCATGCAAGCTTCAAAGTATTGAAAGGGTTGTTCCTAAGTCAACTTCTTGGATAATGAGATGATGTCGACAAGAAGCGACCCATCACAGGAGGGCCTTAAAGAATCCCACATCAACGACACGGAATGAAGCAAATGATTTTGTAGGTGAAAACAAACTGACGATACAGGGTTTAGGGTGGTGGTCATGAAGGAATGAAGCATGAATGTATTGCAATGGGTGAGACACAGGTGAATTGTCTGAATGACTTCTCTTGAACATATCGACGACACTAATGATGGATTGGTAGCGTTAACCCCAAATATGGATGGTGTGATGGACCAATGGTGATGGCCAGTGAACAGAACAACCCAAACCAACATGGATGCAGAAGGAAAGTGTCATGTTCAAGAGCGACTTGCTACCAATAAAGTTTCTTCAAGTTTTCTTCCCATTTTTCCCCAGTCATTGCTGACCAGTACCTCTTTATTTTGGTCAAGCTTGAGGAGGATAACATATGCTTGTTCTATAATCCACCCTTCGGGCGAACCTGTCACTATGTTTTAGTGAGCCTAGCAACAATAAAACTCGTTCTCATCCATTTGGACGAGTTTGTCGCTATTAGGTTTTAACGAGTTTAACGACAAAGATAACTCGGTCCCTTTCAATTTTAGAGAGTCTGAAAGGAACAGAAAGGAGAATCCAATGATTCTTTTTCGTCATATAATCCCTTAAGTCCAAAAAAGCGTAAAATAATACAAAAGGGATGAATTTTCGATAGTTTTAACGAGCCGAACAAGACAAGTGCTCGATATTTTTGTGTAATAATCCCTCAGGTCGAAAAATATTAAAATCTAGAGGAGGGATAGCACTTCCGATGACTTTAACGAGCCAGAGAGGACAATTTCTCGACAATATTTTCATATTTTACAAGTCAGGTGAAAAGAGCTTAGAGAAGACTCATTTTTGAGGAACGAGTGATGGTTTCGGGTAGCAACTAATTCCAGGTAAGATTTGGAATTTTCCAATCATGGCAGTGTCACAAGGATGGCTAAAAAAGTCACTCTTTGCAGATGTTCCTCGAAGGGGTAAACAATCATATGGGGGTGAATGATCGACAAAAAATAGAGTGGAGGTGATGGAGAGAACACGACCAAGGCTCAAAATCTGGTGATAAGGCATTCACAATGGTTATTTACCGGTTCATTTTTTAATGAGCTTAAAGGCTGGGGGAAACATTTGCTCATGACTTATGTTTATTTTTTAACGAGCTTGAACTATGCGCTAAAACTGCTCGTGGAAGGTTTATTTTTTAACGAGCTTGAACCCTGCAGTAACATTGCTCGCCAGTCGTATGATAAGGATGTCTCATTCAAGATTCCATTTTTTATGGGGTTGCACCTTTTGAAGCTTTGTCTCAGATCCTTTCTTTATGCAAGTTAGGAAATGACTAGCCTTATGGGTTTAAAGGGTTAGAGGTCCTACAAATTTAAAAAATAAATAGCCGCTCTTCGCTTGCATGCGGAAAGGTTTGCATGCCCGCAGGTATAGCAAAAAATTTCTAGGTTACCAAGAAAGTTCCATCCGCGTAGCAGATAAAATGCTTCCTTGGTGATGTCTATCGAAACAGACAAAGGTGAGTGGTGCAGATGCATTCCACTCACATGAATTTAATGAAGGTATCTTATTCCATCCCGATCCCATTTTCCTGTGAGGACGGGTTCGTCAGAATAGTCATATATCCTCCACAAAAACCTACTCTATACCCAAGGTTTTCCTACCGAAACAGACCAGGGTGCATGCCCCTTGGGTTTCAGTCACATCCTCCTGAATTACTCGTACTCATCAGGTGGACGGACTGGAGATTGATGAGACATTCCTTGCATGAAAAGACCATTTAGGGATGGCATTTTATTATTTGCGATGTGTGAACCAGGGAATGACATTTGGTCTACGAGCTTGAACATTCTGCCTTCGTCCGGAAAACACATTACTCTAAAGAGTGAGGACACGATGTCTCCTATGCAATAAATATAGTCGCATCCAAGGAGTAGATTATAATCAAAGGGTCCTTGAACTACCATCACGTTCATGTGAATGGTTTTCCTTCTCAAAGTAATGGGCACATTTGGAAGGATCCCTAAAGGTCGACTAGTTCCTTTGTCGAAGCCTGTCAGATTTCTCATTTCAGGAAAAAGCGATGGTGAACCAAGTATTTTCCAAGCAGTTGAGGAAAGGATACTCACAGAATCCCCTTCATCGATGATGGTACCAACCATAACCATTCTATAAGCTTGTACAATGATTCTGAATGGTACACTAGCTGGTAAACGGGGTCTGCCTAGTAGATTCCAGTCAAAGGAAATGACTAGGTTGCTTGGTGGTGGGACCGAATAGATGGCTGGATATGACTCTGATGAACTTCATTCCTATGATAAAGGAATGGGAGGACTGCTCCCAAGTCCATCGGAGTCTGTGTTGATGAAAATAATTCGAATAGTGTCGTTCTCTTTCTCTTCAGTGACGGTATCATTCAAAGATGAGCACTCTGAAGGCAAGACCGGGTCAACTGACATCTCGACCTTTTGACTTTCATCTGGTATGGATTCATAGGGTTCATTTTCAATGATAGACGCTTCGGCTAACCACAATGATGGGCCAGCTTGATTTTCAACCGGTGGAGAACTTGGCAAGAGTTTTTCATATCCAGGAGGAAGTCGTAGTGGTGAAACTGGACGATCATCCAAAACTCTTATAGCCTCGTCAAGGAAGGGACAACGGTGGAATGCGTGATTGCCTTCACACAACTTACAAGGAAATTTAGGATTCCTTTTCTGTCCATGTGCTTCACTTTCACTGGTTGATGGTGTGCATTCAACATGATCGTCAGAGGTTGACGCCACGGGATTGTGCAAATGAGGTTGACGCCACCGAATTGTAAATCATTTCACCCCTCCCACTCTCTCATTCATCATGCTTTAGGGGGTATCTATTACACAATAATTTGTCACTGACCTCATATCAGTCCCTGAGCGACATCTCGACTATGTCATGCATCAAATTAACATGTCCATATCTTCCCACTCATTCAAGAAGATTAAACAATTGCTCTCTAATATTGAAGATTGACCCTTTTACCTATGTTTCTGCATCGTCGTGAGTGAACCCCTTTATGTATGCGATGATTCTCTATGCTGAAATATATCATCGTGTTGTCATTGTAGGGGTACATCAGTTTCCTGAGACAGTTGAATTTTAGGGCTTGGTGCGAGTCCTCAAGATATTTATTGCGACGATTTGTCTAGATTCATTTCTTCCTTACGACATCATCACTAATCCCAAGTGTATGACTTGTGATGATCTAGATATGGAAAATTAGTTCAATCAATTGGCTTTCTAGGTGATTCTAGAACTATTTATTGGGTGAGTTTGGTTCGTCTTTCCTCCTCCGGGATGGTGGTTCGACATTTTGGGAAACCTCGCTTGAGGATTAGCTCCTTCTTCGTCATTTCATGGAGGTTCCTCCTCCTATAAAAGAAATCCCCATTGCTATGATTAGCTAGTTCTTGTTTTTTTTATTGGAGCAAATTAGCTAGCTTTGGTGTGAGCTTGATAAGTTTTCATTGTGAATTGCTGATAGTTAAGCAATTAGTTGTGGGTTTGCCTTAACCTTGCAGTAAAGCTTGTGAGTGAAAGAGAGAGAGTTATCATCCATTTGAGAGATCCTTTTGAGAGTGAATTCTTGAAGAAATACATTGCCTGGACCCTCCGAGAAGGCTTGCAACATCAAGGCTTGGTTGTAAGATTTGCTTTTGATTCATTTTAATACAATCAATGATAATTTTCTATATCTTGTGTAGAATAGAATTGATAATTTACGACTCCTTGACTTTGTAAATGAATATATCATTATTGTACTCTATCACGTGTTTTGTTGTTCCCTTATGTTGTTTCAGGTAGACTACTCAACGGAGAGAAAGAAATGGTAACTGGAGCGGCACAACGAAAGCTTCCCCGAACACTAGATTGAGGTAGGCTCTTTCAACAATGACTGTTAAGGAAATTGATTGTTGCTTTGTTTTTCTATGACTAGACCCACTCTAGGGCTAGAGGGGTTGCCTCTTTCTGCAGAGGGAACATTTCCTACATCACATCGGCAGAGTTGTTCTATCTCTTGTGGGGCAACATGTAGATTCAATATCAATTTCTTACTCTTGGCCATGAAATAGTAAGTGTTCTACATCGTCACTCCTGGGGAGGCCAGGATGGCTTCAAAAGTGGCATTTGGATTCCTATTCGTTTCTACCACTATCACTCTTTCTCTAATGGATGTGGGTGATGCATGACCATCTAGAAAATTCTCTCTCCATGCTTGTACAATCCTCTTTTTAAGTTCATTATATGACAAATTTTACACATCCATTACCTGATCATCATCAAGAGGAACTATGTCCCCTTCCTCACTTGGGGCTAACTCTGTGGCTAGAAGTGGTGGAGAATGAATGGTGACCTATGGTGCACTGGGAGTCAGACCAACATCTTCATCCCGAGGGTCTATTTCCAAATCCATGTCTGTAAATTCAATCAAGTCTTTAATCTACTAAGAATGCTCTCAATCATGCATATGTTCGTTCTCCCCCTCTGTTGCTAGTTGATTCTGTCCTTTCTCTTCAACTTCAATAGATGTTGTTTCTCTTAACATTGCACATTCAATTTCTTCTACTTCTCCTCCTATTCTTTCCTCCTTTGTTCCCGTTCTTACCTCAATTCGTTTTCTACTTTATGTGCCCTCAATTTCGCTTCCTACAAGCTCCGATTTTCTCTCTTCCTCTTCTTTTCTGTTTGTATCCTCTACTTCCATTTCCTTCTACTTCCAAATATGCCCACATGAATATTGGATCCAATTTAATCTTTCTATTTTTCCCCCTCTATACTATCTGCAACCTTTCTCTTTCCCTTATCTTGTACTGGATCGCTATCTTCTGCTACTATTGCTGGAATTGTTTCCATGTTAGTGTTGACTCCTTTTTTATAAAAAATTGAGTGTTCACATATATTGGCAAGTTAATTGGTGCTTTCTCAACTGCTTCCCCAGTACTTCTTTTAGGGGTTTCTCTTCAATCAACCCTCTTTGGTTCCATGGTAACAATGACTGTTGGAGTGAAGCGCTTCATAATTATAGTACCTTTGGAGCAAGAGGGAACTCATGGAAACAAAAGTTTAGCTTTATAAAGTCAACTTTCAAGGCATGATCAAGAAGAAAACTGGGCATTTGATGGGAAGGATTATAAAATTTTCATTGGAAAGACGACCTAGCTACCTGTGGTAACTGCACACTATGCATTCCCAGCATCATGGGATGAAGCTTCTGGCTTGAGACTGTGCAATACACAATCTTAGCCTGGGCAAAGATTGGGAGAGATTGTGCATTGCACATTCTTATTGGCCAAGGTAATAGTATGACCCATGGAACTACGTAGTGTATATTTGGAGCCAACATGTACTGTGTAGTTCCAGAGGCCAAGCTTGTGGTTTGAGCCTTAGTATTGCACAATGCCCAACTGGGCAAGGTAAAATGTGGCCAAGGGAAGTACAGTTCTACATGGTGGAAGTGTGAAAAATGAGAAAAATTCAATGATGATGTGAGTTTGAGTGAAAAAATGACTAAGTGTGAATTAATCAATGTGGATCAAGTGCAGGAACTAATCAAACAAAATGAAAATCAAGTATGTGAGGAGGGTCACCGCAAAGGTGACCATTAGTGCAAAAATAGGAAAACTAATGCGACACTTGTGAAATGAAAATAATAACTTTAAACAACACTTATACAAGTCAAAACAAGTAAAAATGAAAACAAACATGGAGATAAATAAGCAAAACAACACTCACACAATCAAAATGACTACAAGGGATGAAAAATGTGGCAAAAGGATATAAAAGAAAAACTCTCTAGGAAAAAGCAATGACAACTCCACTGAAGGTTCCTCGATCTCTTCAGGAATGATAAAGATTCAATATCAAATATGTATATGAGATCTAGAGGTGTCAATTGACTAGATTTGATCAAATGAGGTTTTATGATAGGCATGCCTAAAATCAATAAGCAAAGCAACACTTGGCGGAAACTTCTAAAATAACATGTGCCTCCTTTGGGATACTAAAAATAGATCCCTATTTTTTAGGGATTCTTTTTATTTATTTTATTTATTTATTTCTTTTCTAGGGAAAATTGCCATGCACACTACCATGAAAGAATATGCAATTCTAGGGAACTGGGAAACTTTCTAGCTCAGTGCACAGGGTAGTTTCTGAGCTTAGTGATGGTTGCACAGTTTTTGGGCTCAGCGTTTGGCTACTTTCCATTGTTGTGTAGTTTCTGAGCTCAAGACTGACTGCCAGTGTAATATACACAATTCAAATCATCAAGGCTGACTTCCTTCCATGACTGCACAATTTCTGAGCTCAAGGTTAATTATCTATCTGAACTATGGAATTCCAATCATCAAGGTTGACTACCTTCAAGGATTGCGTAGTTTCTGGAGGCACGCCAAGAATTGTTGTGCGACTAAGGTAGGAGGTTAGCTTGTAACTTAGAAATATCATCTAAGTGAAAAAATGAGAAAAACACAAGCACAAATTAAAAATATATGTCTGAGTCAAATCACGAGTACTTGACAATAGTATAAGATAATCTCCCATGGATAGGAAGGAAGGCTCCAAAATCAAAGCATAGGAAAATTTTTGGAGGATGGTTATATCCACTACAACAACGACCTTATGATCTAGGGTTTCTACATTAAAGAAGATTATAACTACATCAATATTGCAAGAAGGGTATTGATCTTGCGATCTACTTAGAAAACATCAATCTTGGAAGGTTGGTGGAAATATTTCAAGGAAATCTCTTTAAGGATCTTCAAGTCATCAAGAACGTTAGATACATCATCAGAAGGGAAATATTGGTCATAAAGTAAGTATTTTACTATCTCCTAATGACTGAATCATCAAGTCGTGTAAGTTATTTCTATAGGGAGATCAACAAGCTCATTGGGGTAGTAAACTATGTAGCATGGAAGAAGAGGATTGATTGAACCAACAAAAGAAAGCACACCAGAAATAGGGAAGTACAAGAAAGTGGAAATAAGGGCACAAAGGATAATAATAGAATCAATCAAGGATTCTCTTGTTCCTTTTATGGAAAATCTAAAGACTTCCATGTCAATGTATGACAAGCTAGTGATTTTATCCTTTGTAAGTACAATATGTCAAAATATTTCATTAGGAAACAAGTTATATAGAATGAATAAATCAAAGAATGAGGATATGGCATAATTCCTCGTGAACTTTTCTCAGTTAAGGGATGATTTACAAGGATTTGGGGAGTGGATCACTAATTTAGAGGTGACCATATGTGTTCTAAATGCATTGCCACCAAAATGGAGCAAATTTTATACAAGTATCTACTCCAAGAATGATTCAACTCCCTTTGATGATTTGTGGGCACAATGCATACTAGAATACTTAAGGATAAAGGTCAAGGATGACATTAGATCTGATGAGTAAACTCAAGCCTTTCTAGCCCAAGTTAAGAAGATGAAGAAACGAAATTTTGGCCAGTCCAAGAAGAAACATAAGTCCAAGATTCAATGGTTTAAGTGCCAAGAGTTTGGACATTATATGAGGGACTATCCAAATCAATGGAACAATAAGAGAAAGGATAAGAGTGAATCTCATGTAGCATAAGTAGCGGGAGAACCTAATAATGAGGCAAAGAAGGAAGAGGTGAAGTGTGTTTACTACTGAAAAGAGGGATCATCATCTTCTAAGTTCTTTATGAATGCTCTCTTTTAGATGATATGTGTTAGCATTTACAATGTCCCAAGGTGAGGAGGAGATCAACAAAGCTAACCTTAAACCACTTGCAGTTCAGCAGCTAGCCCTGCTAAACTACAGGGATATCTTTAAGGATTTCTTAGTGAATAACTAGAAAAGAAATGGATTTTAGGCTAGATATATATTCTTGTTTGAGTATTTGAAAATTTAGGGTTTTTTAGGTTGTTGGACCAGGGATGAGAGCAAGTAATTAGGTCAAAGTGTTAAAGGTTTGCAATAGTAGGCATAAAAAGGAGAAATATAACAATGTTTTGTGGTGGATTAAAGATTTTATTCAATGTAGTGTAGGGTCTGAAATCTTAAGAAATCATAATGATCATGTATTAGCATGAATTCATTAATCTAGAATAAGAGATACATAAACATGATTTTCCACATAAATAGAGCTTTGAATATAAAGAATTATGCCTTTATGATTGTAAGAAAAATAACATTAAGAAAGAAAAGAATGTTAAGAGAGATGAATTCATCAATAAGAAACTAATATAGAAGGGAAACAACACCACAAACGTTCTGAACAAGTATTCTTGAAAAATAGCTACAACTACTCCTTGATTAACTATATGAAAGCATAGAGATATAAGTCCTCTCCTCTGAAGTCCAACCCTTCTCTTTGAATGAGAAATGACACATATAGACTCAAATCAACCATTTCACCACCTTCAGGGGTGGAATCCCTAATTGGTGGAACAATTTCCAAGAATCTCTCTACCAACAAGAGAGAGTGAGAAGGTCAAACACAAACTCTTCTCTTAGACTTTGATTTGAGTTTTTCTTCTTTTATGAGGCCTAATTAAGAACAAAAACAACCTATCATGCTAATTAATTTCATTATTACATCGTCAAGTATTTAAAATATCAAAATTACATCATAAAACTAAGATCTAGCGAAACTAAGCTGAGAAAGACTACTATGGGTATAAACGCAACACATTTAGCTATAAGCACAACACATTCAGTCATAAGCACAACACCATTTTGTAGGAGGATTTTGGAAACCTTTCTGAAGTCAAATTTGAAAAATGAGAGAATGGTAAACTAATTTCCTGTCTAGTTTCCATAACAACTTGGATTTTTGAAAATTATCCATGGGAATGACTTCAAAAATTGATTCTCCCAAAGTGACTGTTATAGACATATTTGGGCACTGCAACCCCAATCACATATGTCCATAAACCAAGGACTTCTAAGTCCCTAAAAGTTTTTTTTCATACCCTAAAGGAGAAAGGTCACCTGATTACATCATCTCCCAGAAGTTCTCCATGAAAAATTGCTCAAAACTGATCAAAACTAGACCATATAGACTACTTAGTGCTAAGGGTGTGATGCATCTCACCTGCCACATGCAAAAAGTGCGATGCGTACTGGAAATCCATTTTGTAGGGTGCGATGAGTGAGAGTAGACAAATGGAAGAGATAGTTTGTAAGGTGGATGATCATGGAATCTTCCAAAAACTTCTCCTGTGACACTTGCCTCTCTGAATTCGCCTAGGGATGAGTAAGAGATCATGAAATATCCAAGTGGAATTGAGAACTATCAGAGAAATGAAACTAATCAAAATCCAAAAAGATAACTCACCCACCTGCAAAAATCTATATATGGACCCCTCATCCTAGAGATCCAGAGGCTGGAATCTTGTATTTTTTAAGGAAGTGTTGTTGGTTTCTTTGCGGAACATCATAGTGTTGGGTGATCTAAGATTTTCATGAGGTGAAGAATGGCTTTCATACTGGGAGGATGACGTTGGGTCAGATCAATGGGTTGTAATCCTCTCTTCTACCCTTTCTATCAATAAAGCTATATGAGTTTTCCTCCACATTCTTGTATGTCTGAGTTGATATATGCATTTGTGTGGTCAATATATATTTGATCCTATATTGCTTATGATTGTAGATCTCTTTTCTTTGATTGTATTATACTTCTTTGACTCTACATGTGTTCTTTGAAGCAGGACAAGCAAGGAAGGAGCGGCAAAGATCTTCAAAGGGTAGAGGAAACACGCAAGGAGCCAAGCAAAACTGAGGTTGCTACTCTTTGCTTCTCTCTCATCTACTTATCATAACGGAAAGCATAAGTAACTTTAGTCTGTTTATTTCTAAGATAGCTACCCCTCTTAGTGCGACTAGCAGCTCTGAATGGACACTAGATTTCCCGATAAAAAAATGGAAACTCTGTTGGGGATCGAATAGCTTGTTTGCTTGTTTATATTTTTTTTTCTTTATAAACTACAGACAAAGCCTAAAGTTAATCCAGCTACCCTTCCAACTGCATTTGCTATGCAAGTGCAAAGTAGATCAATGCTGCTTCAGTCCATCTCCAGGTTTTGTTTATAAACTGAAAAATTGATTTGCAAACATCCTAATTGCCTGGTGGTGGCTCAAGTAATGTCATTGATCAGCCCCTATGCTTTGTATTTACTGACTATCATTAGCTCAGCTTAAATCCCCAAACTAAGATGCAAACTGTGACAAAAAACCAAGTGAAAGTATCATCCCTGGAACATTGCACTGTCTCCTTTTGACAGTCTGGATGCACTGCACCTCCCATGTGTAGTAGGTGAGATGCATCCCTATTTCCCTGTGTTACAAGTGCAATGATCAGATAACACTATTTCTACCTCCAAATTTTAGTTTTTTCTTCACTCTCTTCAGCTTTTTTCAGGAGTTTTGCTGTCTGTGATCAATATACCACTGTCAAAACTCCCTTCCTTTGCATTATTCAGACTCCATTATACAAATATTTGTGAATTTTTTTTATGTATTTTTCGCCATTTACAGTTCTCCTTTACAAAAAAGTAGCTTAATTGAACTATCATCTTTTGATTTGGAAGTGTTGCAAGTGTCATTTTCAGTCAAAGAAAAGAATTATACTCTTCTTGATGGTCGATTACACTGTTACTCTTGTATTTGATTTGAATTAATAGTATTTCAAGTGTCGAAACCAATTTTCAATTCAAAATCACAAAGTATCGTCCTTGTCCTCCTTTTTTATTTTGAAGAGAAAAATGTTGGTGCTGTTTCTTTGAAAGAAAAGATAATTCAGATTTGTACTTAGCATTCTTTTTGTCATTCACACATTAAGAAAGCAGAAAACAAATACATGCATGTGCATTTGCACTTAGACTGCTTGTTGATTTTGATTTAGGACAGTTCATCTAGTGCATGCTCTCTGCTCTATGTTGAAATAATCTCGCTTCTCTTTCCTTAGTTGCTAGGATTTTCATTGCAAAAAGAAGAGTAAACGACTATTTATCATCTTAGATTGCATATTTAGGGATTTTATATCTGCATCATGCGGTGAACCTTAAAGGCAAACTTCTTAAGAAATATCAACTGTAAAATAAATTCAATCAACATAAAAACGCTTTGGAACCTTACGCACAACATTTAGATGTCTAGGCTAGTGACATATTCTGGCATCGTAAATCCTGGTAACTATCGCTTTCATAGTAGGTTGGGTGATTCCTCCTCTTTGAGATGAAAAGTGCCAGTATGGACTTGTGCTCCCATGTACCGTCGAGTATATATAGGGAGACCACAATAGGCTATATCCTTTATCCTTAGGAATTCGTGTCTGCCGCCCTATCGATCGCAATGCACTGAACACAGGGTTCGGGAAGACTGACTGTTGTACCGTAAAAAGTATTCTACAATTTTGCGATTGGTTTAGTAATCCTTCTATATAGACATCCAGAGTAGTCCCCTTTGTTCCTTTTTAGACTCCTTAGAAGAAAAGGTCCATATGAGCATGCACTTGTCACTTCAGGCTCATTAAAAATCGAAGGAAACTAGAGTCATCTTTAGCTTTTTCTCGACTCTTAAAATTTGAAAAAGCAAGTTGTGTCAAAGCATCTAAAATTCACTTAATTCGGAAGCACATATTCCCCTTTTATTTTGAGTTGATCAAGTAATCCGCAATCGTGGAAGAAAGTTAATCGAAACCCCATCGTTCGTGGAGACTAATGAGTCAACCATCTTTGACTCTGGAAATGAAACTATTCCAAGCCAAGCAAACTCATTTAACTGGGTCAAAGTCCCCTGGTTTTCTTGGAACTTGTGTTCCAACATCCTCAAAGACTCCAGTTACTCCAACCATTTCTGGTATCCCTGACTCTACAGAAGAAGTTCCGCAGTCACAAGAGGACATAAGAACGGATCCTAGTGTAACGGTAAACACTTCTATTCTTGAACTGGCTCTATCTAGGGCTGATTCGGAAGGTGTCACCCCTCGACATCTATCGCTGCAGAGTCTATACCTTCTTCGGCACCAGAAATATTTTACAGGCCTGACGGTCTTCCTCTCCCACCTAGATTGATTGCTATAAAAGAGATTGTGGAGGATCTTCCATCCAGTACTCCATTACATTTTGGAACTGGGGTCGCCCTATATCCTTCTTCTCAAAAGTTAGTCTCCCTTCATCGCAAGTTCCTGTAGAATCGCTAGGAAATTTTTTGGATAGGCTCGATATGTCTGAACAACCGTCGAAATCCAGGACTGTGTCATCTAACACAGCAACAACAGAACCTCATGCTACTACTCCAACAATTTTTTTTGGTGTACCATCTATCCCGACTAGCTCTCAACCGCTAGATGGAGTCCACCTAGGGACTGTTTTGACAGTATGGTCTGTTCCCATTTGTTCGTCCAGAACAATATCTAGAATCTCTTATGTTTAGTCTCAGCAAATTGATCCTTCACAATAGTATCAATTTGGGCAGTCCAGTCTCTAGAGGCCAATATTACCTTTGAACACTGGATTGCCGCCATATGGGGGGAAATATGCCCTTTCATTGTTCCCTTCAGGAGAATAACCATATGAGAGTTCATAACAGAATTCGGATCATGTTGGAATTACATCCAGTGGTTGGGTGCCAATACTGCCTCAACAACCAAGAGTTGTATACTTAATGCAACCAAGTCTACCTATGTCGAATATCCACACTACACTGGCTATCGTGACGGTTTCATACTTACAAGCGTTGCCTATTGTATGCCAACCTCAAGTTTCTCAGGTCGTAATACAACAGCCCCTTGTCAACACGACACAACCACAATCACCTATTAGTGGCTCCTTAACTGGAGCGACCCAGGCTCAAACGCGTACTATTACCCCTCATTTTTTTCAGACAACCAGTATTGGACAACAAAAAATGGCTTCACAACCATCGCTAGTACTATATCAACAACCACAATTCCAACATGTTTACCGAGGACCTGAGCAACAAAGCTTTGCGGGTAATGGGCAACCGTATATTCAAAACCGTCAACATCAATCATATCATAATGGTTATGCCCATCAACCTTACCAAATTTATCAGCATCAAATACATTATGTTGGTATGAAAAGACCCACTGCTCAGGCAATCCCATCTTATCCTGGGTATGCTTTGACGAACCTGAATCAATAGTTTCCCTTCGTGGCAACTTTAGAGTTACCAGATCTAAATCGGCTAAAAAATGATCCAATTGCTTATGACCCTTGGTGGCTGGATATTCCTCATAAACTTCTATCAGATAGTCCTAAATTAAATGGAAATCTGGGTGAAGATTCGTCGAATCATGTGATGACCTTTCATCTATGATGTTCGTCCCACACTCTCAATGATTATTTGATTAGGCTTTGCCTTTTTCAGTGAACGTTAACTAGTCCGGCAACAAAATGGTACATCAAATTGCATAGAGCTTCATTCGATAACTTCAGCACCATTGCCACCACCTTTTTAACCAATTTTCAGTTACCCATAAGGTACGAAACAGGAACGGATCTTCTTACCAATTTCAAGAAAATGACAGCCACTCACATATCTGATCATATTCATGAGTGGTGACGTTGTCGTAGAATGGTAAAAACATATGCTCCTAATCAGCTGCTAGCTGAATGGTTTATTAAGTCATTGTTACCTTCTATTATAGAAGATGTGGCAAAGGGAGGAGTCATCACTGAAGAGCAAGTCATTGCTCGTCCAAAATATCTAGAATTAATCTATACTCAGTCTGGCACGCTCTACGACAAAATCCCTGATGCTCATAGACCAGAGTTTTCCATTCCTCCTCGTCCTAAATCAAACAAAGACTCTCATGCTGGTGATGGCGTGATAGGTACAACAAGCACGAAAACTGCAAAGGCTACATCTAGGAAAGCCCGCACAGTTTCTGGTCAAAATGAAAATGAAGAACTTCTTGCCTCAGAGGTTAATGCCGTGTCGATCGACAAGGGCAAAGAACCAAAGCAACCAGGGGGCAAGAAGAAAGGGAAAAGAAAAAAGAAGAAAGAGAATGTTTCGTCTCTTGAAAAGTCTTCTGCAAACCCTTCCAGAGAAAGGAAACCCAGTCATCCATGCTTTATATGCGATGAGGATCATTGGATGAAAGACTGTCTACATAAAGCTGAACTTAAGAAGTTATGTAAGAATTCAAAAACCTCAGCGGTATTGACTAATCCGTTTCCAAACCCATAAACCAATCTAGTTTCTAGTGACAATGCTTCCCCATCCCAAGTGCTTATGTTGTCCATTTCGAAATAGAAGAATAAAGCTTTGATATTGACAAGGAATAAAGATTACGGGAATCCATAGCTATCGAACAACAAGGCTACTGATCAACCTAGTTGTTCGATGACAACTTTGACCGAAGTTGTGCCACCCATCATTCTTGAGCTAATGATAAAGCCGCCAAAGGGAGTAGTACACAAATCAACATTTAATCCTTGTACCAGAGTAGAACAGAATTATAATATAGTAGAGGACCTAGCCCAATCGCCATCCGCTATGTCGACACTTGAGGTACTGCAAAATTGCCCCTCCCAGAAACATGATCTATTATCAGCAATAGGTGGGATTGACCTAGCGGTTTCCAATCTTGTGGCCTTTAATCATAAAGGATATGAACCTTAGTTACTAGCTCAACTTGCTTTCTTCATCCAAGTGAAATCCCTCAACAAAACTGTTCATCGAACAATTATTGATGAGGGGGCATCTACATGTATTATAACAATGAGTTGCTGGAAAACTTTAGGTTCACCACCATTGTCATGATCGTCAATGACATTAAAAGCATTTGATAGATGGAGATACACTCCATACAGGATTTTAAGTAACTTGCAAGTTGAATTCGGGGGCAAATAGTAGAAATTGATGCTGAAGTTATCGATGGAAACCTCGATTACAAAATCCTACTGGGAAGGCCCTGGATTTATGCTATGGCCACTATTGTGTCGACATACTTCAGAATGATTGCATTTCATTTTCAAGGAGGAATTACAATCATTGACCAACAAACCTTTCTCTCCAATAGTTCATAAGTTACGGGAAACATTCTGATGATCCACGTAAGCTCTTAGCTGCTTCAAAATATCAGAGTACGCCTACTAAAAGACCCTACATTGATGGGTACTTTTTCCATACCACCTCCAAACAATCTGAAGGAATTGGCCATGGTGGGACCCTGCAATATGGTATCTTCTATTCAGAAGATGTCTGAACATGATGTCAGCATGGATCATCACTAGGTATTTCCTCCAAGCCCAATAGAAATATTGTAGCAATCAATGTTTTCAGCATGGGAGGCAAACCCAAATCAATGTTCATCGAGCATTTGGATAGATAGGTCTAAGGAATATGGTACCTCTTCAGATCCTTGGTCACATGTACATTCCATAGACGAAGGAGTTTTTAAGTCAATGATGATAGAGGGGATGCCATGGGAAGATTACCACCATCGTTCCCATCTTCTGGATTTCAATGAAGATTGCTCTAGTGACCTTAATCATCCTTCAATTTTTTATTTTCTATCAAAAATTGTAAATATGGTGGATTCAGAGGATAGTTCATGTTGGAAATAATATTGAAAAGGGGGGGTGAATCAGTATTATCAAATCAATAAAAGTTTTTCATTTCCATACTTAGATACATATACGCTACTTCAATTAAGGGGACCCGCGTGTATACCCAACTGTGTCTAATGCAACTAGCGTATATCCAGAATACATATGATTCAATTAATCCATTAAATTTTGATCTTTAGTTAGTGCATCAGAACTTCTTTAACCATATGTATAGTAAGCAGGTGCAGTAAAACAGAACAGATCATCACACACAAGAAGCACTCATGAAGACCATGATATAAGGTGGAAACCGAATGTGAGTGAAAACCACCTGCTGCAATTCGTCTCTATCTTCTTTTAATAAGAAACTTCTTTACAATAGTTCTGTACTGGTGCAGTCTTATACCAGTACGTAGGCTTCTACCTGCAGAAGGCTACAACCTTCTCTCATTCTCCAGACTCTCCTGGAAGGGAGCTACAATCCCCTTAGCTCTTCTACTAGCCGATCCACTTACTAGTACGTAGGTGCTTGCCTACTGAAATGCTCCAACCTTTACTCATTCTCCAACTGCTACTGGAAGGGAGCTACCAGCCCCTTAGCTCTTGTACTAGCTGATGTACTAGTACGTAGGTGCCGACCTAGAGAAGGAAACAACCTTTTCTTTCTTCCTCCAGGTACCACGTTTCATACATTTTCAGATTGGATACTCCTAAAGCACAACACTATAATCTGAAGGCCACGTTTCATCCAATTTTCATACTGGATTCATCAATATCATTGAAGCTCAAAACAATCAATACTAGCATCATCAATTTCTGAAACACTGAAACCCTGTCAACAACACAGTTACCAGAACACGCAGCAGACTACATAATTCTGCAATAATAATCTAACCCAACTGCAACTTCAAACACCATACTTCATTATGTATACGCTACTACAATGAATCAAACCCACGTATATACGTTCTTTCGCCAAAGCCAACCCGCGTATAGATCTACACATATTCAATCATGACTTTGCGGTTGTTTCTGACATCAGTCATACCCAGATCATAACATGTGTACAATAAAACATCCATCAATAATTCAGATCTAGTCTATCCATGATCAAACCATATAAAGATGACTTATTTCAAACCATTTGATCCCAATCTATCCTTAGATCTTGTTCTCCATCAACCGGTGAGATCCCTCCTTAGCTCAGATCAAGCAATGCATCATAACACATATCCTGCATACTCGATCTCATACTACATCACATATTCAAGTATGTTTCCATGCCTTTACCTAATAATCTTCTTCTCCTTTTATAGTCTTAGGCTTTACTCAATACCATGGTCCAAAACCATAACAAAACAATACCATGGACCCAATACTTGGGTTCAACTCTTTTGGATGCAATACCACAGACCAAAACCATAGGATCAAAAATTGTGGGACTAATACCATGAACCAACCATAATATTTCCCATGTGCGTGCGCTTTTCTCTGCATGAAAGTGCATTAACTTTTCTCTGTATGAAAGTGCGTGAACTTTTATCTACATGAAAGGAACATTTCTCTACATGAAAGGAACTTTTCTCTGCATGAAAGTGTGTGAACTTTTCTTTGCATGAAAGTGCGTGAACTTTTCTCTTGCATGAAAGGAACTTTTCTCTGCATGAAAGTGTGTGAACTTTTCTCTGCATGAAAGGAACTTTTCTCTGCATGAAAGTGTGTGAAATTTTCTCTGCATGAAACTGCATGAACTTTAGGTTCAACCCTACGGAACCAGAAAATAACTTTGCTGCACTATAATTTATCATGTGAGATGAGTGGGTTGCCATCAAGTAAAACATATGTATCATAATGCCAACAATCTCTCCCTTTACACTTGATGGCAAAGCTAACTTGTCATACTGAGAACTGTCATTTGATTCCTTTGAGTTGTCCGACATCCCATGCATTCTGTCACATCTGATATCTCTTCTGTAGATTCATATAGTTATAAATAAGTGACATGTTCTTCTATGAGTGGGTTTCCATCAAGTACAACACATGCATCATAATGCCAACAGTTCATTGACTGGTGTCAACCTCGTTAAAAAATGAAACCAATGATCTGAGCAGAATTCCTTGTCTTGTATCAAACTCATTAAAAAATGAAACAAGGCTGAGCAAAGTTCCAACTTGAGTCTTTCCAAGATCTCAAAGGTAAACCTTCATTCCAACTGTTAACACCCGGGTTGTTCCCTTTGACTCCAAGGGAATACGGCTGGGGTAACCACTAACCAATATTTGGATTACAGCTTCTAGCCCAATTGTAATCAGAGAGGGCTCTCTCTTTAAGCTTTGTCTCTGTTCTGTGGAGATTTTAGGCTAGTTATGAAGTAAGGGTTTTGGTTTATGTTTGGTTGAAAGGATGTCTTTATGTACCTAAAGTGGAAATCTGCAGATAATGTTAGTCCATTGGGCAATGGATTCTGTGGCTACTCGTTTTTTGAAATCTTGAGTTGAGCAGCTGAAATTACAGGGCCATTTGAATACTTCATAAAACAAACTTGAAATTATGATGGTGAAATGTAAATAACCAGTGAAAAGCAATTAAGAATTTTCCACTAAGTTGGGGTGTGGAAAAGGATATATTCCTCAGGAGCAAACTTGAATTCCTGAAACAATAATCACTGTGAAAGATATAGTGTCAAAGGGAAGCAATTAAGAATTACGCCTTTATTACTATAACTGAAGAAAACATTTATAATAGCTTAGATTGAGTTCAGGGTAATCTGTGATTAAATCCTGGAACTATTCTTTTTCCTTGCCACTAACTGTAAAGCACAGAAGCATGAAAGAGATACGAAAAGATAACAAAACACGTAACGAAGAGTTTTAGGGAAAACTTATTGTGCCATGAAGTACGCAGGAATCCTGTAACATTCAGTTAAACACCACAATGCATCAAAAAACACAGAGCTTTGGAAATTTCATCGGCTTTTGTATTACTTCTCTGAGAATTTACAGCAAAAGAACTCTAGAAGAGAAATCAACAACCACACCTGGAAACTCATGCAAGGGGGAATATATACAAATGTTTCATACAAAATATCTCAGGCATTGAGTCATCTGAGAAATAAATATCTTCACCAACTCGTACAAGAAATAGTAGATAAGAAGTCATTGGAACTTTCAATACAACATGAATGCTCTTTAATTCTGTCAGAAGACTTTTTGACCTTTGGAGGTCATTGAGTAGCTTGAACGCTTTGTTATAAATGATGAATGACGTGTATTTGCAGCTCTGCCCTCCTGTAGCTTTTCGGCCCTGTCACCTGTGACTGTCAGTGCTGCTGTGGTGGCCAAATAGTTTCGCTGAGTTGGCTCAGCCTCTTTTTCTCCATTCATGCTGATATATCAAAATTTTCCTATGCATGAAAACTTACATATTTCAATGGAAAAAACTTGATTACAGGCTCCGGTTTGACAGTATTAATTGTATCAATCTAGTCCAGACTTCCTGTGTGGGCAATCGATGTCTTAAAATTGCCTCTATAGTCTCATCCGACTCTGTATATTTATAGAAATTCGGAGGCACATCAAACGATTGATTGATTTCATTCATGATAAAAAATAAGTTCTCTACACTGTTGTAGAGATTCTGCCCTGATGCTGGCCCTGATTCTTCTGAAGTGCTGGGATTTTCTATAATCTGATTTGCAAAAAAGGTGTTGACCCTCTTGGCATACTTTTCATGGGAAAGTAGTCTTCCTGCGCTGCTCATTAAGTTAGGAAGACCTCTGTTCTGAATTGCTACGAATTTGTCCATGAATTTATTAATATCTGTCTGCATATCCTGGCTTCTTCTCTCTAATGTTTGTACCAGGGTTCTTAGTGTCAGGACCCTTTTGACTATCGAAATGGTCTCAGTCCTGTTGGTAATTCCCATTGTGGCCAGCTGAGAACTTGTTGTGTGATTAAGCACATTGATCATTATGTTGGCAGCCTCAGGCATATTGCCTAGAGATGCCCTTGCTCTTTGGATTTCCCTATGTGCTTTTCCAATGAGCTCCACCTGCTCATGAATAGTCTCAATATATTTCCACTGGTCAGTGTTGGATTGGCCAATATTGGCCCATAGGACTGTCATGAGCTCAACTGTTACTTTATCAAGTGTGAGCTCTTTCTCCAGCTCATTTATCCTCCTTTTGAGAGCCTTTATCTCTCTTTCTTTCTCAGGTACATTCTTCTTGGATTTATCATATCTTTCATTAAGCTTAGCCAAAGTCTCTTTGGCTTGATTCAGCTCTGTCATTTGGGCCTCCAAGACCTGAATTTCATTCTTGAGTTTCTGCATATCAA
>APFE031533844.1:3477-18164 GCA_000404065.3 Pinus taeda | reverse complement strand
TGTAGTCACACTCAAGGAGTAGATTGTAATCTAAAGGTCCTTGGACTACCATCACATTTAGATGAACAATTTTCCTTGTCAAAGTTATAGGCAAATTTGGAAGGATCCTTAATGATTGACTGGTTTCTTTGTTGAAACCTGTCAGATTTCGAATCTTAGGCAGAAGTGATGGCGAACCAAGGATACTCA
Organism: Pinus taeda; assembly: GCA_000404065.3. Classification (NCBI taxonomy): domain Eukaryota; kingdom Viridiplantae; phylum Streptophyta; class Pinopsida; order Pinales; family Pinaceae; genus Pinus; species Pinus taeda. The sequence goes on along the minus strand of APFE031533844.1, from coordinate 17,975 downwards.
TAGAAGCCCCTTCATCTATGATAGTACCAACCATGATCATTTTGTAAGCTTGTACTATGATTCAAAATGGTAGGCGGGGTCTGCCCAGTAGGTTCTAATCGAAGGAAATGACTAGATTGCTTGGAGGAGGGAACGAATAAACGATCGGGTAAATCTCTGACGAACTTCCTTCCTACAGTAAAGGAATGGGTAGATTGCCCCCATTTTCATCAGATTCTGTGTTAACTAAAAGAATTTGAACGGTGTCATCCTCATCCTTTTTGGTGACAGTATCATCTGAGGGTGGACCTTCTGAAGACATGACTGGGTCGACTGCCATCTCGACCTATTGACTTTGGTTCGGGGTGGAATTAGAGGGTTTATCTTCAATGATAGGTGCTTCAACCAACAACAATGGTGTGTCAGTTGGATTTTCAACTAGCGATGGACTCGGTGAGAGTTTCTTGTATCTAGGAGGAAGTCGCTACGGTGAAGCAGGATGATTATCCAAGACTCTTTTAGCTTCGTCCAAGAAGGGACAACGGTGAAGGGCATGATCACCTTCGGACAGTCTACAAGGAAATTTAGATATTCCTTTTTTTCCATTGACTTCATTTTCACTAGTTGATAGTGTATTCTAAACATGATCGTCAGAGGTTAAAGACACCGAATTGTGCAAGCGGGGAGACTAGTCCCTTAAGATCTGTGGGATGCAGGGACAATCTCGATGATAGTGGTCTCCTTTGCAAATGACGCATGGAGATTTAGGTTTGGATGGTGCAGTGTGTGGATTTTCGCCAGACGATGCATGGTTGCCCCGTTTCAACATTGGCTTCTTCTTCTTCTTCTTCTCCTTCCCTTTCTTATTCTTCTCAGTTACTTGGTTCTTAGTTTTACTAGCTTCACTAAGTGAAGAGGAAGAAGGAGAGGGAGAAATAAACGAAGTAGAAGGTTGGGGGGTAACTCTAGTATCATTTGTTTGTTGATTGATTGCTCAGGAATCATGGTGTTTTGAATGACAGAGGTCGAGAAAATCCAAATTGGCATGCCAATTGTAAGTCCCTGGAAGGGACAGTGTAGCCATATGAGGTGCACCAACATCTCCCCAAGAGGAGAAGGGACTAGGATTCCCCCCAAGGGGAAATCCTTGATTGGTGGACTCCATTTTCTCAACCTAAGACCAACGAGGGAACAATGATGTTATTCCAATTAAAATAAATTTTATGATGCTTTGAAACAACTTGCTTTTTCAATTTTTAGGAGTCAAGAAAAAACTAAAGATGACTCTACTCGCCTGTGATTTTTAATGAGCCTGAAGTGACAAGTGCTCAGATGGACCTTTTCTTTTAAGGAATCTGAAAAGGAACGAAAGTGATTACTCTGGAAATCTAGATAGATGGATTACCAAACCAATCACAAAACTACAGAATACTTTTTATGGTACGACAGTTAATCTTCCCGAATGTTGTGTTCAGTGCATTGTGATCGATAGGGCGACAGACACGACTTCCTAAGGATAAAAGATATAGCCTATTGTGGTCTCCCAATATATACCCAACGGTACGTGGGAGCACAAGTTCGTACTGGAACTTGTCGTCTCAGAGAGGACGAATCAGCCAACCTATGATGAAAACGATAGTTACCAAGCTTTACGACGCCGAAATACGTCTCTAGCCTAGACTTCTAAATGTTGTGCGTTAGGTTCCAAAGCATTTTTATGTTCATTGAGGTTTGTTTTACAATTGATCTTTCTTAAGAAGTTTTCCTTTAAGGTTCCCTGCGCGATGTAGATATACAACTCCAAAATATGCAATTTAAGATGATAAACAATCATTTACTTTCTTTTTGCAATGAAAATCCTAGCTACTATAGAAAGAGAAGTGAAATTCTTTCAACATAGAGCAGAGAGCACACACTAAGATGCACTGTCCTAAATCAATTTCTGCATGCAGTCTAAAAGCAAATGCACATGCATGTATTTGTTTTCCGCTTTCTTAATGTGTGAATGAAAAAAATAATGCTAGGTACAGATCTGAACTATTTTTCTTTCGAAGCGACAGTACTAACAATTTTATTTTCAAAAAACGAAAGGAAGACTAAGACGACACTTTGCGATTTCTAATTTAAACTTTCTTTCGACACTTGAAATACTATTAATTCAAATCAAATACAATGGAAAAAGTGTAATCGACTATCAAAAAGAGGAAGACTTTACGACACTTTTTTCTTTGACTGAAAAGGACACTTGCGACACTTTCAAATCAAAAGACGACAGTTTGATTATGCTAATGTTTACAAAGGAGAACTATAAATGATGAAAAATACATTAAAACATTCACAATTCTTTATCAATGGAGGCTGAATAATGCAAAGGAAAGGAGTTTCAACAATGATATACTGATCACAGACAACAAAAATATTGAATAAAGCTGAAGACAATGAAGAGAAAACCAAAATATGGAGGAAAAAACAGTCTTACCTAATCATTGCACCTGTAACACAGGGAAGAAGGGATGCATCTCACCTTCAGCACATGGGAGGTGTGATGCATCTAGACTGCTAATGAGAGACAGTGTGATGGTCCAGGTACGAGACAAAGCTTGGTTTTTGCTCACAGTTTGCAACTAAGTTCAGGGGTTTATACTAAGCTAATGATAGGCAGTAAACACAAAGTACAGGGGCTGATATAATGAGGTTATTTGAGCTACCACTAGAGAAATTAGGATGTTTGCAAGTTAGTTGTTCAATTCATAAATAAACCCATAGATTGACTAAAGCAGCGTTGATCTACTTTGAACTTGCATAGCAAATGCAATTCGAAGGCTAGTTGTCTTAACTTTAGGCTCCGTCTGTAGTTTATAAAGCAAACGAATAGAAACAAGCACTCAAGCTGTTCGCTTCCACTGTAGTCACCCTTTTGTTATCGAGAAAACTAGTGTCCATTTAGAGCTGCTAGTCCCACTAAGATGGGTAGCTATCTTAGAAACAAACAAACTAAATTTACTTTTGTTTTCCTTTATGAATGATAGATGAGAGAGAATCAGAGAGTACCAACCTCAGTCTTTCGCTTGGCTCTTTACTTTTTTCCTCCCTCCTTTGACAGAGCTTCGCCACTCCTTCCTTACTTGTCCCACTTCAAAGAACACCTGTAGAGTCAAAGCAGCATAATACCATCAAATCATAGAGATCTATAACCATAAAACAATATAGGATCAGATGTATATTAACCATACAAATGCATATATTAATACAAGATTCAGAGATATACAAGAATATGGAGGAAAACTCAAATAACTTTATTGATAGAAGTAGTAGAAGAGAGGATTACAACCCATTGGTCTGATCCAGTGCCATCCTCCCAGCATGAAAGCCCTCTTCACCTCATGAAAAGCTATATCACCCAAAGATTCCATCTCTAGAAGCTTTGTAATGGAACTCTGGTAGATGGTTAGGCCAGATGGAGCTGAGGAGGTCAGTTTAGGATCCTTTCCCATATTGGGATGGAACTAGCTCAAGAGATAAGACCTTCTCCCATGAGAAGAGGAATCATCTCCCTTCCATCCCATCCATATAAACCTCCCTTCTTCTCAAGCACAAGCTATTTCTAATTATGCTCTGGTTGATTTTTTGATCTTAGAGCAATTAGCAAGTTATACATAGTTTGTAGCTCTCTAATTTTATGTGATGGAGAAGTGTGAATTTGGTTTTGTGTGAAGACTAAAGGGAATAGACTTAAGACTACTATTGTTGAGGCCATCGTGGAATGCTGAAGGAAGTGTGTGGGAACCCAGATTTGTCAAAAGAGAAAAACAATGTCAAGAGAATGGTTATCACCTCTTCTTTATTTAATATATATGCAACTATCGATTGATTTCCTACATGATATGTCAGCTCACGTGTTTATGTCTTAATGCTTCTTGACTTGTTATGTAGGTTGAATTACAATTTGTCTATTATCACGGTTGTTGTTTGATCTTGTTTACTTGTTTTAGGTGCTCGGAGAAGGAAACAGAAGATAGTTGGAGTGAGGAAGCAAGGTCATCATCAAATGGGATAAGAAGACTAAGAGTTAGGCCCTCTTAATTCATTCTAACCTAAGGAAATCTTCCATAGAATGTCTTGTTTATGGCTAGACATGATTTCGGGCCAGAGGAATTGTTTTTGTTCGCATTTGTAATTTTACTTCACCATAGGCATGCTCAGTCACTCAAGGAGGGTACAATTATTCATGATGAAGGAGTACGCTCAAGAGACAAACTTGTATTTTCTACACTCAGTTTTTTAAGTTCATTGGGTTTCGGGTTCCAGAAGTGTGATCCGCTAGAGAATGGCTCAAGGACAGGTCTAGCAGCAGGATTTCATGATGTAAATGTGAAGAGGAAATATCTACAAGCTTTTATAGGTGTTGTCGCAATGAAGATTAGAATATGAAGAGTCAAGGAATATGCAAAGCTTCAGCCAGCTACAACAAATTAAAACTTGTAGAAGCAAGAATGAACTAAAACTCCAGTAAATAAATTGAAAAACAAATTAACACTAGCAAGGAAAGCAATATTAACAACAAAACTATGGCAGGAAATCAATGGATTCAACATGTAAAACTTACTTGTAACATAGGTTGATGAAGAGTTTCTTGATCCTATGATGCACATCCAACCCATATGAGAATTATTATGAGAATGAGTGATTAGCTGGGTTAATTTAAAAGCGATTTCATGCAAAAATATCCCATGCATACTCACCACTTATCGACGAGTAAATGAGTTAGTTGATGGAAGTTAAGTGGAATCCTATTTTCTAGGAGTGTAGCCACATGCAAGAAGGAAACTCGTGCATGGATTCAAAAAGGGTGCATGTCTTCATGTTGAAGGAATGCGCTTAAGGAGGGCACATTTTCTGAGCATGAAGGAGTGTGCTCGAGGAGGGTGCACTTCTTTAGCCTGAAGGAGTGCACTCAACGCAAGAGTAATTCTTTGTTAACTTGAAGCGTGCTTTTTCCTTAAGGGGCAATTTTCTTAATTTTTATTTCTTTTTGTGTGTTTTTGAGTGCTTTTTAAGTGTGTGCATGGCGAAAAGGCTAGTTTCTAAGTTAATAAAATCCATGAGTCCACCTAACCATGAACAAGATAACACAAGTGCCTCTAAATTTTAGATGATGAAACTTAGGAAACATTGAATTAGGAGAATGGAACACTAGGAGAAAATATAAGAATATCAAAACAAGTAATGTGACGACACTAAGGGGCTTGAAATGACAGTTCATGTAGGGTCCAAAATTGACTTAGGAAAAAATTTTGGAGGGTAGTTTTTGCACGAACAACAAACCCTTAATAATTAAAAAATTAATGTGTTGACCCACAATGATATTGGTAGATATAGATATACGGTAATCCACACCATCATGGATACCGATAGCCAATCAAACTGTAAAAAAGAACATAAATATAATATTTATCAATGATCCTTAATGTTCAAATTATTTTCTAACATTTAGAAGGATCTTATTGGCCATTGGCAAGATCCAAATCTTGTTAACATTGATTTGTCTCCCAATTTATCTCCTCCAGGTAGATTATTATTGGTGGAAAATGTACTTACTAGTTGAAAATGTATCGAGTCTAGTGGGACATGAAACCACAACCAACATTGAACAAATCGACCAACATAACCGACTAAAATAAGCCATGATTTGTGGCCTATCACGAGAGTATATAGAAGTATGCAGAGCTAAGAACCATAATACGAAATCAGTTTCAATACGTCATAGCTCCCCAAAGCTTTCACTGAATACAACATTACATCCTTGTGAAATCATTCATCCAACCAAACATAACCAATGATTCACAGACAAACCATCACCACAGGATCAAATCTCATACCGTTGTTCACATATTCATTTGGTTGATTCAAATTGTTGTTGCAAATGACTTAGAGTTGTATGATTTTATAGAGCTTATGTGGTCCCATATTCATTAGATCCAACCATAGCATCTGTCATCACTCTGATAATTCTTTTGAATTAAAAAGAAAGAAAAACTAAATTTAACCACAAACCTCTTTTGGAGATTACGACCTAGCCTTCCTAATGCTCAGAGAGGTCTCTCTCTTTAAAATTTAACTTTTTCTTTAGTTAAGATGCATTTAGGCTAGTTATGATTGTTCAAGGGGTTTTTTATTTGTGTTTGAAATTCGGTGGTGGGATCTATTTAGCCAGATCGATAGAATGATGTCTTTTAAATCATTGGGTTATGGAGTCAAATAGTAAGGAAGAAAATTTGGATTAACTCACTAAAGGGAATGTCCAAAAGGGCAAGATAGCAAAGTGTTTTTCAGATCTTTGAGATAGAGGGGTGAAAGGTTTTCACTAAGGGTGGGAGAGAAATTAAGGGTTCTCAGAACGAATATTGAATGATGAATGTAGGGGTAATCGAGATCAAAGGGAAATTAAGAATCATCTAACTTGGCTATTAAAGAAATCAATCTAAACTAAAGAGCAATTAAGAATTCTTTAATTTAGATATCAGCAGAAAAAATTTAAATGTATAACCGTTAAGACAAAATGTATTTAAACAAGTTCTGAAATATTATTTTAGTTATAACATTTAGATTTAGAAAAACAATAAATATTATGAATAACTTAACAAAAATAAGAATAACACATAAGAATACTTGTCTGAAATTCGCTTAACACATGAATCCTTCAAAATGTTTGATCTTTATTTATCATTCTAGCTTGTTGGCTCAGCAGATGATACAACAACCCTCTTGGTTTTCTTATCAAAAATTCCATAGAAATGTCTAGTAGAATCCCCTCAAATTACTTCAAATGTATAAGTATTTATACAAATTCTAAATTGAAATATCTTGAAAAAATATCAATATTGGTTTTACAAATATCTCAAATTGTTTTACCTTAATAGACCTTAAATAAAGGACACTCAAAACTAATCAATATATTTGGCACTATATTTATGGATTGATGGTGATGAAGAATATAAATTCAAATTTGATAGCAACTCTTAATTGAAGATGAGGCTTCCAAGTCACTAACTACCTTCTTCCTCTGTCAATTTTGCCCCATAAATTCTGCAAAATTAGGGTCCAGTGGTACCAATTTAAATCTCAATCCAAGATATATATGTAAAAATTGAAAGTGGTTATTGTAGATAAGTATGTTACTGAGATAAACCTATCTCTGTTTCCCAAAATTCAGCTCCCATTGTCCACAATATTCTCCGAAAAAAGATGTCAAAAATAGGACTTTTCACGGCCCGAAAAATAGGTGGTGAAGATATGAATTTATCTCCCTTTTTGTAATACCTGTGAAAACAGTGAGATATGATTTTGTATACTCGCCATTTAGAAAGACAAACCTCCTCTAGTTTCTCAAAATGCATCTTTTATTGGCCACAACAGTTTCTACAAAATTAAGATATAAACAGGAAATTTCTGGAAAACGTACCATTCTTGCTCTGATTTCAACTTTTAATGTTAATTTTCTTTTAACTGTTTTTACCTTTACTTTGCATAAAATTAATTGTTGCTAGTGAAAGTGTTTTACTCATTGTTTAACCCTTACTGCCTCCATGTTTACTTTTATGTTTACCTTGACTGCTTTATTTTTTCATCTATCTTCACTTTGTTATGAATTTATTTTATCTCTATGCCTTGTAACTATGTCCCATGTTGTTTGTCTTCATGCTAGTTGCTTTTATTCATTTCAATTTTTCAATATTATACACTTTTACTAATACTCTTTCATCTCACTAATTTATCTTTTTCCTTTTACTGTGCTTTTTTTACTTTTACTGTAACCTTTTGACTTTTACTGTACATTTTCAAATGAGGGTCGTTTTGTTTTTTCTCAAAATACTTGGGAATTGGTGGTTTAAGCTACAAGCTGGTTTCAATGGTGACTTTAGAGAGTATGGTTGCTTTAGCTATGCACTGGATGCTTGAATTGGGTCTTCGGAGCCTGTCCGGAGGATAAACGACGGCCAATTTTTGTTACTATGTTTTACAAATAAATCAAGCGAAAAATGGGTGAAATGGGGCTTCTCGGCATTTTTATTGAACAAAGGTTATTTTTAGGCAGGTGAATTATGAATGAATAGTGGGTGGTTTTTTAGGTTTTTCGGGGAGGTGGTTTTCCAAGCCTTTGCACCACTTTTGTGGAGGAGGCGGTATTTTGGCAAGGTCACCCGATTTACCTTAGCGCTTGACAAGTAGCAGATAGGGGTCTAGGCAATATTGCTTTATCAGGGAGGTAAAGGTTGGATATTAAGTGAACTCGATATGGCTATGAATCATTCGAATTGAGTTCTGACAATCGGACAATAGTCGGGTGATAGATTAGCACAGATGAAATGGGCAAAAGTAATGGGGGGGTCAGTCTTTTAATCAAAGGTGGTTTGTGATTAAGTACAGGTTAAACATGTTAGTGTCAGTCAGTTCAACCTATCACCAGTGATCAAATATTCTCATACAAAGTGTTGTTAGGGTGCAAAGTCAAATTTTTCTCATTTCAGTGAGTCTTCAAATAAAAATTTGGTCACTGGTTGTTATGTCTAGGTCACTGCTGCTCCCTTCACTTACTCATGGTCTTCATCACTCATCATGGTCATTGTTTTCTTAGTGGTATTATATCTTCATTTAAATGTCTTGGGTCATGAAATGGTTAAATTCCTGATTTTAGGTCATGGTCTAGGGTTTCACTCCTTGTGTTGTGATGATACCATATGTCAAAACAAAACATGATCGCTAATGTCAAGGTAAAACAACCTTAAAACAAGCTCAAGGAGGCCAAAAAGGACCAAAAGAAGGAGGGAAACTTGGAGATGCTTGCTGAAGCATCCATGAAGCTATAAAAAACATATTTTTACATCTTCCTCCACTTTTGAGCAAATTTTGAGCATTCTGAGTTTTTTGACAAATTTTGCCCTAAGTTTAGAAATTCAGCTGCTCTAGAAGCACAGCGTCTAGGCACTGCGCTTTTTCCTCAGGCCTCAATTTGAGGAAAGGTTTACATTTTTAGAAAGGCCTTGACATCCTCTAAAAACCATTTCCCTATATTTTGCATAGGTGGCTTAATTTTGGAGAAAATGGCAAAAAGGTGGCAAAAAACTAGCATTCTGGACTACTTTTTGATAGGCGATGCATTTCTAGAGAGACATTGGGAGAATAGCTTTTTGAAGGTCTTCCCATGCTTAAAATTCAAAAATGTAAAATGTTCTGGAAACTAGACTTGAGGGGCTAGTTGTTCGTTCAATCATATTTTCATTTTTACCCTTGGAAGGAATCTAAAAGTCAGCTCAAAATTGGCGTTGCGCTTTTGCACTTTATGTGTTTTTATTTGGAAAATTTCATTGTGTAAAATTAGTTTTTAGACTAACTTGTTTAAATTCAAGATTCTCTATGTAATGGCATTAGTTACAAGGCTAGGTGATGTAGGTATGAATAAATGTACATCATAGGTTGCTTTGATGTTTATTAGGCCTCATAAAAGAAGCAAACTCCTAAACAAACTCTTCATGAAGTGCTTGAGTTGCACCTTCTCACTCTCACCTATTGGTTGAGAGAATCTTGGATTCAGTTCCTCCAGCAAGTAATTTGAATCCTGAAGGTGGGAAAGTGATCTATAAGAGTCTATAAGTATCATTTCACTTCAGGAGAATAAGGTTGAACATTTTTGTGAAGGAGGCTTGCATTGTAATCATCTTTCAGCCAATACAGATACATGTTGCAACTATTTTCAAGGAACTCTAGCGTAGTGAGTTCATGGTGCTTGTACTTCATTCCTTTTTTTTTCTCATGGTATAAACATATTTATATACATTATATCTCTTCTTTCTATGAATTCCTTGTGATAAAATACTCTAAATTCTTGTTTTTCAAGCTCTGTTATCTGCTTTTCATAGTTATATGTTTTGTCTTCCTAAGCTAACGAAATCATGTTTATTTATGTTCATTAGTTTCTTCCACACTATATCCTCTATACTACACTAACAAATACTCAAATTACACCATGATTATGATATCTAGCTCCTTCTTATGTTTTTTCCTGCATTCCCACAACCTAGACCTACTTGTGGCTCCAAATCCTAAGTTCAGCAAATCCTTAAAAACCAAAATTTCACAAACAAACAAACAAATACACATATCTAGCCTAACATTCATTTGTTTTAAAGTCATATCATTGATAAGAGACTTAGAGAGATCCCTCTCATGCTCAGTAGGGCTAACTACTGAGCTGAAGTGGTTTTGAGGTTACCCTTATCGATTTCCTTTCAGCTTAGTGATCAGACGGGGTTAATGGAGGGGTTTTTTTAACTTTAACGAGAATTGGTGAGTTAAGAGGGTTTTGTTGGGGGCATGTGGTAAAAATATAGTTTATAGTTAAAGTAAGGGTTGGAATATTATATATGGGGATTTATTTATATATGGGGAAAAGGGTATATTGGGATTTATTATATTAAGTTAGAAGTTAATATGAAATGAAATGAGAGGACTGGAATAATACTAAGTATAATGCAATATTTGGTTTTTAGGCGCTATTTGTTCACTTAAACTTATACTTAAGATATAATTTTTTTTTGGGTTTTTTGAGTGAAAATGGGACTTAACATGGGATTTTTACTTTTCTTAGGAAACTGGTGTTTAACCTTAGGTAAAGGGGTTTTATTAGGGTAATCAAAGGAAATGACTTTTACGAATGGAGTTATAACACTTGATATCCATAAGTCATAAAACCAAGGGTTTAGTCCCACCAAAAGTCAGAGAAATGCTCTAAGCCTTTATGACTTGAAGGATCTAGTACTAGAGCACATTTGTGGATGGGAAAATTAGTAAGTACAAGGATGAAAGAAAATAAGGGGAAGTTAATTAATTGATCTTGAAAACCTCATTTTTCTTTTCTTACTTGGTCATGCACACCGAAACATATGGTTAAGCATGATAAATGTGATTTTTTCCAATAAACTTTATACTTGAGCAACCTTTCTTCTACTTACCCATTTCTTGCCGTAAGATTTTATCTTCACTTAATTGGGTGCATTTATGCTAGCCAACCCTTATCATTATTTTTTCTTTTGAAAAGTAAACTATATAATTCTAACCTTATATCTTCCTATGGCTCATATTAATCTTATGAGCCCTCATCATTCTTTTTTCTTTTGAAAAATAAATTATCTAATTCTAACCTTATATCTTCCTCTGGTTCAGATTAATTTTATGAGCACATTTTATTTCTCTACCTAACTACTGATCTGCCAAGATTACACAATTTGGCTAGATATTCATTCTCTATCTATCAACATTTAAATTTAAAGCATGAGAAGTCAAGATTAAGTTGTTTGACTTATCATGGATTATGGTATTTTAAACAAGCTATACATAATCCTTATTTGCGAAAAAAGTAAAATAGTAGTGGCATTTATATTTGCACACTTTCATGATCTGTTTCATTTTTTTTGTGGGGTTCATATTTTTCACGGGTTTATTTTTTTTTTATCTTTGCTTCTTTTTGTCCTTTAATTGTTCTTTTAGGATGTACCCTCTTTACATTTTTTAATTTTAATATGGAAAGCATTTGCATAAAGCAAAGGTATGTACAATATTACAAGACTTTACCTCAAGCAATTCAAAATTATGAATCCTATCACTATAGGACTCTAACCATGGCTCCACATGGGGATGAAATTTCCTAGTGAAATGTCAATAACACCATTGAATAGTGGCCTAATCCATTGGGACGATCCCAAGCTTGCACATGCTTCGTCATATAATTTTGTAACTGAAAATCCTGAAGTGAAATCTTAACCTTTTCTGTAAATTGAAATCTGACACATGCTAAACTGAAATTTGATCTGAAATAAACTTGTTGCTGAAAAGTTGAATTTAATCAAACTGAAATGCTACCTACTTACTCTAATCAGTTGTCCAACTACTGGTTAGGTAAAATGAAACATCCAATGCAACCATTCAAGAATTATATGCTTTGATAGGTTTTGCTACATTTTCTTGTTGATAATCAGAAATGGAATTCTGCATCCCAATAGAAACTTGTCAACAAATGAGAGGATAAGGAAATACTTGATTTCCTTTATTGACTCTAGAAACTATACAAAAGGATCTTTCAAGATATATACACAAATGCTTAACTAATCTAAGCCATTGTACATTTGTTCTAGATAGTCTCTATGCCATGAAACTGAAATGTCATTTTCATCTTTATTACCCTGCAGACTTTCAGATAAGCTTTGTGATGATATTTGTAGTGATTGAAATGTTTGACTGATGAAACCTTTATGATCTCGATCCTGAATCTCATAATCAGTTAGAGAAGAAAAATTTTGATTGCATCCATCATCTAACATATCATCCATTGGATCATAAAAAACTTGGAAGGATTGCTACAACTTATTGCACATAGGTTTAAATGGAACTTCATATATTTCTACAAATTGCTCATCCTTTTCTTCAAAGATTTTATACCACATTTCCTTTAAAAACGTAAATGATTCAAAACATAATGGTATAGAACTTTCGTGTGTCACCTGATCAGGATTTTCAAAGAAATTTTATAACTGTAACTCTGAAACTGAAGAATCTTGATCGAGAGTTTTATTTTCTTCTTTGTTGTCAATAACAGTATAAAAAGGCTGCTGATTTTTTATTGCTTTGAAATTGTCTTTGATAAACTGAAATAAAGCAAAACTAGCTTTTGATTTCTCTGTAAAGTTAGCTTGAATTGGAAGAACATAATTATCATCATACTGATCGTAATTAGGAAAATCATTAAAATAAAGGAATGTCTTCAAACATACACATTAGATCATCAGATTGCTTCTCCACATATTGATCCATAAATCCATTTTCTGATCTGTGGTAGTTGGAATTAGCAGGAATTTGTTCATGGGTATCAGCCTCTTCTTTTTCTAAAATAAATGTGTCATGGTGATTTTGAACAAAAAATTTATCTTGCATGGTGATCTTTTGTATCATTTCCTCTATTTTCTGACCAAAATGTCCAGTTTTAACTCTGCAATGTTGTTCTTCTTTGCTTCTGCTTTCAACGTTTCTGTTCTAATTTGCAGATTTACTTCTACGTCTACTGCAATTTTTTGCATCTGTTAAAGAGTTGTTGGGTTCCTTTCTCTTAGCTGAAATTCTATTTCAAGATCAAATGCTTTTGGATAATGCAAGATAGTTGAATGAATAAACTTGATTAAATTTGTCATAAAATTGTTATATTGTTTCATTTGGTTGTTTTTTCAACTGATTATATTGACTTTGATTATCCATCTATTAAAGAAAACTTTGACAAATTGTTGGAAATTTGAGATGCTTGCAATAGGTATATTCTTGAACCAACTATTTACTCTACTTTGCAAAGAGAGAGCAAAAAGTATGATTCTATCATCATCATCAATCTCAAATAAGTCGAGATAATTCTCAAAACCTTGAATATGTTTTTGGGCATTTATTTTACAATCTTCTCCATCAAACTTAGGGAGATACTTGTAATAATTGTCAGGGAAAACATTGATTATAGGAGGTAAGATGAGTGGATTATACCTATCAGGAAGTTTACAAGGTACAGGGATTGTAAGATCAATCATGATTATTTGAGGCTTCTTGATTGGAAAATGATCATCATAAGATTCAGAAGAATGCTTCTCAAATGTGTAAGGAGATTTTATATTTACAATTTTCAAACAAAAATAATTAAAAACTAATCTAAGATATTCTCTAAAATACAATATACATTGAAAAATTTTCTTAATGAGAAAGAACATGATGTCTTTGATAAAAATCCAAGTTAGAAGCCTGATCTTCCCATATTGTTCTTTCAATTTCATTCCTCCAGTGCAATCTTGTTTGTTAAATTGATTTGGAGTCAGCAGGTGGATGATTTTAACCTTTGTTTGTCTGGTCATTATTGACCATCATAGATTAGATCTGAATATGTAAAATATTTCTAAATAAAATGTTAGGCTTCCCTAGTATGGTCGTTATTACGAGAATAGTGTCCCACTTGGATGCTGCTATTACCCACTAAGGATGGGTGGGCTATCTTAGGAAACAAACAAGTAAAGGTATACTATTGTTTTCTTTTATTGAGAAATAGACAAGAGGAGAACAAGAATACCAACCTTAGTCTTTGCGCTCGATTCCTCTCCTTCTTGGATAGAGCTTCACTGCTTCTTCTTCGTCTGCCCAGCTTCAAAAAGAACCTGTGGAATCACAGCAACATACTACTATCGAAGAAACAAAAATCTATATTCATAAATAACACAGGACCAGATGTGTGTTAACCATATAAATGCATATATAAACAAGTACACAAGAATATGGAAGAAAACAAGAATAGCTTTATTAACATGAAAAGTAGCAAGAGGATTACAACCATATGCTCTGACCCAGCATCATCCTCCAGCTAAGAAGCCCTTATTTACCTCAAGCAAAGCTTAGATCACCCAACACTATGAATGTACACCAGAAAACCAACAACACTTCTC
>APFE031533836.1:0-17483 GCA_000404065.3 Pinus taeda | reverse complement strand
AATTAAATATTAAATAATAAAAATAAGAAATTACGAAGGCAAGCAAATGCAATATGGCGGATTAAAGACGGCAATGGGGATTACATATACTCTCAACAGGATATTTCTAATGCGGCAGTCGCCCACTTCAAATCTCAATACAGCAGGGGCACGGGATGTGCCATTCGCGACATCCTTTGGGGTATCGAACTATTCCCCTCCATGTTTGATGAATCATCTAATGATTCCATATATCAACCGGTCACTGAGGATGAGCTTCTAAAAGTTCTAAAAGCTTTCAAAAAGGATAAATGTCCGGGGCCCGATGGATGGAATATAGAATTTTTTTTATATATTTTTTGACATTCTCAAAGCAGAATTATTGAAAATGATTGAAGAGTCCCGAATCACAGGTCATATCCATCCCCATACTTCATCTATTCTGATTGCTCTCATTCCCAAAAAATGTGATGCTGACTCTTTCTCCGATTTTAGACCAATTTCACTGTGCAATATCTCATTCAAAATTGTTTCTAAGATCATTGCTGAGCGCATTAAGGTCAATCTGGCTATTCACCTATCTAGAGACCAGCATGCATTTCTCAAGGGCCGGAATATCATGGACGTTGTGGCCTCCACCCAGGAATGTATCTCTTCTATTGTCACAAAGAACATTGATGGGGCTATTCTTAAAATAGACCTACAAAAAGCCTATGATTGCATAGACTGGGGGTTCATTCGTTGCCTATTGGCCCGCATTGGTCTCAGGCCCTGTATGATCTCATGGATTATGGCATGTATTGAAGGCGTCAACTACGCAATCAATATCAATGGGATTCCTACACCTTTTTTCTCTGCTGAAAGGGGACTCCGTCAGGGCTGCCCACTTGCCCCCATTATCTTTATTCTTGTCATGAATTCACTCAGCCTCCATATCAACAACGTTGTTGATAATCTCAGATGCTCTCCCATCCGGATCAGTCGTCACATTACTTTATCCCACAATCTGTTCGTTGATGACATTCTTTTATGCGCCATGCTTCAGGAACAATCGTGGCAATGTCTATATGAGATCATCTCAAATTTTCAGAAGGCCACGGGCCTCATCATTAACAAGCATAAATCAATTCTATATTACAATGGAATTCAATCAGACCTGATATCCTCCATTGCTGATATGTTCGGCGTACAGTCTCCATCTATACAGAATGGAATCTCCTATCTCGGCTTCCGGCTCAAGCCTCACTACTCTTCATCCGACTGGGAATGGATGGTCCAGCGGTACTACAACAAAATCTCTTCATGGGAACATCGCACTTTATCTCTGGCAGGCAGATCCACTCTTACAGGGGCGGTTTTGACACATCTCATGGTTTACTGGGCACATTTATTCTATATTCCTTCCTCTATCATCCGACGCCTCAATAAGCTCACTGCTTGTTTCATATGGGGTGGAAAGACTACCCAACACAAGATGCATTTAACAAAATTTAAAGACATATCCATCCCCAAAAAACAGGGTGGATGGGGACTAAAGGACATCAGACAATTCGGATGCGCATTGTTATGCCGTACTTTATGGAGAGGTATATATGGCGCGTCACCATGGAGCAGCATCATTAGACAAAAATATATGAAAGGTAAATGCATTGTTTTCTGGCACAGAAAGGGTTCCATTGGCATTGGTGCTGGATCCCCCATTTGGCGCAGCATGAAGAAAATTGAGCCACTCTTCCTCTCCCGCCTACGATGGCGATTACATTCTGGATCTGATATCTTCATTGGGCTGGACACTATCACATGCGGGCACTCTGATATGAATATTCCTCATGATCTCATTCTACATCTCCATCACCGAGGCATTTTCACATGGAACAGATTAATCAAAGGATGGCAAGGGTCCTCACCGATATGGATGAACAGTAATGATCTCTCTCTCACAAATTCTATGGAGCATATATGGACTTCTATAACAGATGCATTAACAGCTGGAGGCATCCACAGGTGCGGTACTTCAGATCAGCTTCAATGGACAATGTGTGGATTTAGACGTCCTGTAACAGTCCGCGACATCTATTCTTTTCTATCTATAGACAGATTTCCATACTCCCCTCCGTCTTTCCCACATATTTTTTGGAAGGCATCTTGTCCTCCAAAATTTATACATTTTGCATGGCTCGTCTATTATAACAAGAACCTTACATGGGAAAACCTTCGGAAGCGCTCTTGGAATGGACCTAGTAGATGCTCTCTATGTGGACATGAAGAAGAAACAAACATACACATGTTCATCAAATGCTCATCCTCTCTACGAATCTGGTATGTACTGGCACACTTTTTTGGTTTTTCTCTAACAGATTTTGACTCCATCACTGCAGCGATCATATGGTGGGGTAGACAAAGTGGGAATAGGCGCTTCATTATATTGCTATTCTTATGGACAATCTGGAGATGGCGGAATGATATCATTTTCAGGGGACTTCACATGCCACATGATTTCTACATTGATCACATCATGTCTCTATGGCACTCTTTATATGGTTCCAAATGAGGACATCATCCCAATCTTTTGTCTATGCATCTGTATCATCTCATCCTATCCCATTATACAACACATACTTGCATGTTTTTTGCTTCTGTTACACATATGTCTATATGACTATATGATACATACTCACTTATATGTACAATGAGGAACATGATCTATATTTACTCAATATAATATTATGCTTTTTTTCTTCTGAAAAAAAAATATATATATATACACGCAATAGGAATCGACACCACGCAACGTTCAACCAGAAAATTGAAACTAGTGATAATTGAATAAATTAATAGAAAAATGGGAGTAAAGTTGAAAATTTCTTGTTGATAATGATGATAGTGGTTAACGTCCACTGAGACCAAATTGGTTTATCGGACCTATAATTTTCTTAGTTTTTAATTGTCTGGCTCCTCATCTTTCTTGGCGAGATTGATGATGTAACTTTCTTTTTTTCTCTACGGTCTTCCAACTTCCTGTATCTTGCATCTCCTTCGTCTCTTCTGGTTCTTGAAACAATAGTGTCTTAGCTTCGCTATCTATTGTGTTCGTCCTCTTGAAGATAGATGGAGAAGAAGTTTGGTCTAGGAGATCTGCTTTGTTGTTAAATGAAGATTTATTTTGTGCAGTATCCGAATCCTCATACCTGTTGATGCTTGAGGGGTTGTCGAGTTCACTTTTTTGTTGCTGGGCAGGGCTTTCTCCGTGCTTGTCTTGAGAGTTGTTTGTTTCTTGTGATTCATAGTTTTCTCTAGAGTATTCTTCTTTGATGACAGTGCAGTGTTCTTTTTGTGCTCCTTCCCACCATGTAGATCTGTGGTGGTTTTTTCTAGCAGAATTTTTTTCGGAGGCTTTTGGGCAATTTTTGGCTAGATGGCCCGTCTCAAAACATGATCGACATCTAAAAAAGACACTTTCATAATCGAGTTTCTGGTTCCAGACGTAGTTTTTACTTGTTAGGTTTATTTCAGCTGGGAATCCGACGCTGAAGTCCATTTCCACACAGATGCGTGCATAGGTGGTTCTGGCATATTCCTCTGTTTTTGAGCCCCTGCTATAAAATTTCTCAATTGCATTTCCAATGGCTTTTAGCGATAAGAGATTCCACAGATGCAAGGGTAAGCTTGGCAATCTCACCCAAACCGGTGCTGAGGTTATGATTGTTGTTGAGGGATCGAATGATGGGTTCCATGATTTCATGAATAGGCCTGAGTTTTCTCAAAACCAAGGGCCGGAATCTAGAATACATTTTCTGCTTTCAGCGTTTTCAAAATCTACTATAAAGAAACCCCTAGCACAGGGGTAGATATTAATTTCATCAGAAATAATAGGCTTCCATACCTGCGAGATCCAATTGTTACATGCTAAATAAAATCACCGATAGGCTAAGGACTCGGGAAACAAAATCACTGGTAGTCTAAGGACTTTGGGAAACAAAATCATTGATAGGCTAAGAAAATCACTCGACAAATGAATCAGTGATGGTCTAAGAAAATTAGACTACAAATAATCTTAGCGAGAATATCACAAAGAAAATGAATAGGCATTCGTAGCTTCGCAGGCTTGGCCATGGGCGGTTATAGTAGTGAAACTACACGACATTGGCAGCATTAAAGGCGACCCTACATATGCAGCACAGCTGAATCTTGCTTGATAGAGAGAAAAAGCAAAGGAAAAATTATTGTGTTCTCCACAAACTGCTCAGCATGCTGAGCACCTCGGTACATCTTCATTTAACAGCTTAGCTTAAATTAAGTAAGTTAGCAACACCTGACGATATCCACAAGACATCCGATAATAATCAAATCTAAGAGATATGGAGGCCTTTACCGTACAATAGGAATTAATAATTTCTAAATTATTATGAAAACAGTGCATACCAAAAATGACCTTAACATGTGCCGCTGCAGAGAAAAAATCGTTAGTAAGAAAGGCTTCCCATATCAAATAATATAACAATGGTGGTCCTTTTACAAACATTTCTCCAAAATTGAACCTAGTGCGATCAACCCTTTTTTACTGGTCTGAATTGAGGCTGGCATTAAATGATCAAAAATGGACTGCGCCCAGTGCTTTTTATCTTGCATAAGAATGGTCAGTAGAAGGCTTCCCATATCAAATAATATAACAATGTGGTCCCTTTACAAACGTTTCTCCAAAAAGTGCGATCAACCCTTTTAATTGGACTGAAGTGAGGCTCGCATTAAATGATCAAAAATGGACTGCGCCCAGTGCTTTTTATCTTGCATATAGCACCAAGTAATTGTGTCTTCAGGCTGCCTCAAGTTGGGAATATGGAAGCCATAATATACTTTCAGAAAATAAAGTACCTTGACTCTTGAAAGTTAAAAATATCCGACAATATGATGGCTGCTAGGCTTGCTTCTTTTCTCGCCTGCGAAACAATTCACGTAGCATATGTCGATAAAAGCAGGTACCTCGATGGTATTTGAACTTCTTTTTCCACTTTGAAAACCAGAGACCCTTCTTTAGAACTGATTCAGCACGCCATGCATGATCAGAACGTAAACCAGCTTCTTTATCTTCCTTACACAAATGATGAGATTTATGTTTCCCATTCGAGACAGCCTGATAGATCCTCCTTACTCTTTCCGCTAGACCATTCTCTTCTTTTTCCATACCATGATCGGTCTGCTGCTGAGTGCAGGTACCCGGATGGGATATGCCCTTCTTTTTTTCCTTGGGATCTGCCACACTATTCTTCTCTACTCCCATACCAGGAACAGAATGTTGATCAATGACGGTAACTTGCATGTTATTATGAAGTAGACCATTGTCTTGCAAGTTTTTGCTAGGCATTGTACTCATGGGAAGAACCTGACGGTAGAAATGCCAGTTCTGGCTTTCTCTGGTGATTGCTGGTTGTCCAAACGGGTGATCCTTCACATACTCCTGTACATTTGAAGCAGTCAA
The DNA here is from genome assembly GCA_000404065.3 of Pinus taeda. NCBI lineage: Eukaryota > Viridiplantae > Streptophyta > Pinopsida > Pinales > Pinaceae > Pinus > Pinus taeda. The sequence goes on along the minus strand of APFE031533836.1, from coordinate 12,028 downwards.
AAGTCCTTCCAAATATTTTTGTAAAGGCCCTCCTACATAAAAATGAAAGTCGATAAATAAAAAATTCGAAGTGAAATCATAGGAGATCTTTCATATTTAGGTTATTAGATGTATTTGGATTATTAATAATAATAAATTCTACCCCAAAACATGAAACAGATCTTGTCATCAGACATTTCAGTTTAAACCTTCGGCAACACAAACACTAACCTAAAATATCATCCTGCTTATCGACGGCTTTATATGGATCGGGAAACACTGCAGTATGTGGCTGTTAAAAGCATCAAACCAGAAAAAGGGAACAATCCCCCTGTTAGGGTATTAACTTTTAAGCAATCACAACAGCAAAAGATTATCACAATGTTAGCAGTGAGCACGTCAATAGCATATTCAAGAGTTTAATTTGAGCTTACAGGATTGCACAAAGCTTTGTAAGGGCTATCATCAATCAATAAGGTATTAAACGGTCCATACTGTCCTTCTTCCCATGGAAGATCTGGCTTCACTTTATTCCATAATTTGGATAATTCTTTTAGAAAGAAAGGCTTCCTTCTATTTTCTGGAAGCCTCAGCCCTGTATTTGTGCAATCAATTTGATACTGCAATAACCAGTGGAGCAAAATCAGCAAATGCGAAAAAATTTCATTAAAAAAAAATTTATAAAATTAAAAAAAAAAAAAAAAAAAAATCATGTTGACCATTAACAACTAACATTCACATAATGAATACAAAAATCTGGAGCATGGGCAACTAACATTTACATATCAAATTTAAATCTAGAGCATTGAACTAACAAAATATAATATGACAAAAACAACCACACAGGAACTTGCCCTGGAACATGAAACATGCAGATTTCAATGAACAAATTTTATTACAATAACAATAATGCTAAAGGTTTGAATGCAAGCGTAATATTGAAAGTTCAGGTACAGGTTGAACTTGTGACATTTTTCTATAATACTTTACTTGTTCTTATGAGGGAAAGGTGGTGTAGTGCTACTAACAATGGCCACCTGTGTAATTGAAGTTTCCTATTCATCCGTAAAGCTTTGGCTAACTGCTTGTTGTGCCAAATCTCTCCAGCTTGTAGGGTGTGTATGGAATCTAGCTATCCACAGATATACGTGCATCCCTATTTTGGAAATCTCTGGAACAAACCGTTTCAGGTACCATGCAAACTGAAAAAGTACTATGGCATAACTTCAGAGGGATCAGAAGAACTCCAGAACATTTTGACTTACAAGCTTAAGTCTAGTATAGAGTAGATTGAATCATGGTGGTGTCAGGTGATAATCTAGAGGTTCAGTAACAAGGACGATATTTCAAGTCCAAAAATCTCTTTCCAAGGCCATCCTCTCACAGACGGAGAGGCTATTGGTCATGGACGTGCCTTAGACATTTGTCATCGAGACCTCTTAAACTTTCGGGGTTGCAGAGGGAATGCATTAGAGTGTAAATTCACAATTAAGAAGGTTGCGTGCAAGCATATTTAGTCTCACTGTTGCGGCACAAATTCAATTATTAAATCTCAAAAAAAAATGCTTGCAGTGAACTAATGAAAGATTTATAAAATGTAATTAAATTCTTAAACATTTGAAACAGTAAAAGACACTTCAGCCCTTAAACTTTATTAAACTCAAATTTTTATAGGCTATGCAAATTACAATTAAATTCTTAACCATGTGAAACATTAAAAACGCTTTAGCCCTTGAAATTCATTGCGTTCATAAATTTATATAGGCTATTGAAATTCATTGCATTGCACTAAAAACGCTTTAGCCCTCTATATTGTTTGAGCTTGAAAGCAGGGGTTGAAGAAATGAAGAAATGAATTATCTAAACTATATCTCATCTTTTAGGTTATATTATGTTGGAGCAAGAATTTTTAAGATACTGCATTTAATTTTTCTTGGCATTTCCTTGGATATATGCCAATTTAAGAGCTATTCCTATTTTTTTAGGAGTCCACTAGGGTTGGGACCCACTTAAAATATGAACCATTTTGAAAATGTTGCTAGTAAAGGTCTCTTGGCTTGTGCTTTAGTCAGTGAAATCCTGGATGTCTTTCTCTCAGAATGAGTGCGAGCTCATGAGATAAACTACAGTTAGGATGAGTTTATTTCTAAATTACTAGATTGATTATCAAGATAGCATGCGTAGAGTTGGAGCTTCAGTTAAGTGGAGTCTTCATCAATTTGACTACAGAACAAGGTGGCAATTACAAATTTAGTTAGAATGAGTTAGTCTTCACTCTTGATTGAAAGGAAAATGAGTTAACACTCCAAAGTGTTGTTTGGATAGAGAAAGGGTATCACTCGCAGTTAACTCGCTACTCAAAACTTGAGTTGCTAAATTGAGCTAGGCCACTGGCATGCTCGAAATGGGTCTATAAAGAGGAGGATAAAGGCACAGGAATTCACAAGTTTGTTCACGAGTTTGTGACATCTTCTTTGATTGTGGAGAGCACAGAATTGTGAGCTTGTGTTCTACGAAATAGGAGATCACAAGCATGCAAGGATTTAGGAGATTGTCTGTGCGCAGATTTGGGGAAGCTTGTGTCCTAAGAAATAAGAGACCAAAAGTGCACAAAATAGGAGGATTTGCGCTACAAAATAGGAGACAGGCTTGCACTAGAAAATAGGAGGATTTACACAAGGATTTAGGAGGCTTCTAGTGTGTAAAGATCAAGGAGCAAGGATAAGGAATTGCAAAGGGAAATTCAAGGTATTTAGTAGGGAGAAAGTTGCGAGCTAGAGAGACAAGATCAAGCAATGAACAAGGTGGGCTGAGATCAAATGTATCAACTAAGATTAGTGAGAAGAAGCAGAATGCTTTCTCAAAGACAGATTGCTTTGTAATAGATCCAATTGCTCGAGAACAGTCAATAAAATACCACAACAAAGAAAGCAGGTTTTCCCTTTTGGGTTTCCTAGGTAACAAGTGTGTCAATTTGTGTGATGTGTTTTTATCTTTGGTGTTTTATTTTGCTGTTTACAAATTGTTAAGAGACTTTGTATCTTGGTGAAAGTAAATTTGCTTTCAGTTTCAGTGGCCTAGTTTTCAGTTATTCATCTCAGTAGTTATAGAGTTTCATGGAAATTTAACATGGTATCAGAGCAGATATCAGAATAGAGCCCAACACCAAATTGATCAGTTAGTGAACAACATAGATCAAGCAAAAGGCTTGCACTAGAGTTTGAAGAGTAGCTTTTTGGATAGCTGTATAGCGTTCCTAGGACTAAGGTCAGGTTATAGTTTAGAGGAAGCCTCAAACTTCTGTTCATGGAAGCAGCTGATCTCAATGGTGTTGGAAGATAATGGGGTGCTAGAATTTGCAGCAAATCAAATAAAGCCACCTCAAGATGCCCAACAGTTGATCCAACATAACAAGAATGACACCAAGACGAAGAAGATCATTCTTGAGGGGGTCAGAGACCATATTATCCCTCATCTCCATGGGAGGAAATCAATATATGAGATGTAGAAAGCCATCTTAGACTTGTATCATGGTTCCAATGATGTCAGGAAGCTTGTCTTGAAGGAGAAGCTAAAAAGTATCTAGATGAGCAAAGGAGAGCCCATCATCATGTATCTTTCAGAGTTCACTCAGGTTCGAGATGAGCTATTGAAGTGGGCGTGACTGTAGCAAACAGTGACCTCGTGAGTCTTGCACTTCTAGGACTTCACAAGTCTTCGGAGAATTTCCAAGCAGTTAGTGGTAGAGAGAATATTCCCAGCTGGGAAAGGCTATGGAGTGACTGCATCAAAGAAGAGATCCAGAGAGGGATAAGAGCTAGGAGATCAACTCAAAACAGAGGACGAGGAGAACTTTTCCCTTGCAGGCGAAGGTAACAAATCCAAGGGTAAGAAGAGCTAAGGAGAGATTAAGTCCAATCAGAGGGGCGAAAAGAAGAAGGATTTGAGCAAGATCAAGTGCTCCCAATGCCATGAGTTTGGGCACTAAGCTACTAAGTGCCCTAACTGGAAGGAGTCCCGTAAGGATCATGTGGCTGCATTAGCTTAGGTAGATGTGTTTTCTTCTCAGTTCAAGAAAAATTTCTCAGTAATAGCTTGCATGGCAAGTTCACCAGGCAACAGTGTGTGAAAATTCGAAAACCTGAATCCTATTGCAGTGATTGGAAATAATTCTCTAAATTGTTAAATTAATTTTTAACAATTTATTTATTGTTTGCTACGGCAAACACCATTGAATCAATCACACTGCAACCTACACAAACAAAATTGCGAAAGAAATAAACGCTGGAAGAAATACTAGCACACACACATAAAATGACACAGTTATTTTTGGACCAATGTCCCCAGAAAAACCCAATTTGAGAAAATCGGTGCAGCAGCTGAGGATTTTATTATTGTGCAGCAATTAAATAATATGAGTACAACTAAATGCCCAAACTGGCAATCCTACATAGAAAAACTAGCAAAAATCTGGAGAGGAATTTTCCTCACCCCACAGGGAATTTCCTGACACCAGTTCACTTCATAATTTCGGCCTTCTAAGGCACTACGTCAGCCTCTACGCTGCTCTACAAAGTTGGCTGGACAACTTGCCTTCTGCTGGATTCTAATGAATTCGTTCTACCTTCTGTTGACCAAAAAGACGCTTCTCCGGCACTCTAGCACTCCTTCCTAGCCTCTGGAACTGAAAACATCAATCTTCCTCAACAAATCAAATTTTCATCTAGAGGCTACTACATAGCTTTGCATCAGCCTCTCTATGGATCACTCGCTTCTCTGCAAATGCACTCAACAGATCTGGAATCCTTCCTCCAACTTCACTGTCCCTAACCCTCACTCACTGCTTCAATCTCACGGGCTCTCTCTACGGCAACTAATTGTTGCTACTCAGGAAATCAATGTACTCATGAAATCGAACTACTCAAGCGATTTCTCCAAGCACCATCAACTTCTTCTTACAATCCTCTACTGAGATTCAACGACCAAGATTAGATATTAATCGATGGTTATGATTAACTTGAAGCCGATCCGTGTGAGTTTGTAGAACATTCACACCTTAATTATTCTGATTAATTAGTCATATTCCTTAAGTTTAGACTTAGGAAATATTTAAAAACTAGCTAGTAATCTAATTAAATCTTTTTCTAGACGGAATTTCAAAAAATGATTTCTGGGTTTTGGAGATCTCATGCATTCTAGCCTCTCCACAAAATTTCAAGGCTAGAAAACATCTGATGCTACAAAAACTAACACAATGTATGGCACATAGATTCGGGAGCATCCTTCCATATGACCGGGAACAAGGAAAATTTCAGCCAACTGAAGGAGAAGGGCATGCAGTTTCACATTGAGCTAGGAGATGATGGCAAGTACGCAACTAGGGGAGTTGGTACTATCAATATTAAAAGGGAGTCAGGTAGCTCTCTCCATCTCATAGATGGATCCTCTATGTTCCAGGCCTGAAGAAGAAACTTGTTTCAGTGGCTACCCTAGAGGACAAGGTGTTAATTTTAGTTAACAATGGTATGTTCTATGCTTATCACAATTTAATTCAATGTTCCTTAGTAGCCCAATAACAGTTTCCAATTTCCAATAGCAATCACAATAATCAAATTGAAATTAAAGGAAGATAGAACATGAAACAAAGTGTAGAAGACCACCCAAGACAAGAAGACACCAAATTTGGGGGATGCTAGGGAAAAAACCCAATGTGGAGAAAACCTTTTAATCAATTCTTCTTATTATTAAATCAAAAGTTCAACAAAGAGAGAGAGTACAAAAGTCAATTTGACTTGCCCAATACAAAGTCAAAACATCCCTGTAAATTTCTGCAATCAAACTTCAACCCTAACTAGAAAGTCAATGATGGTCAAAACAACGCAATTCTTCATTGAAGTAGCTCGGTCTTTCTTGGTCAAACTCGGCCTGATCAGGAGGTCACTTTCAACCCAAAACAGCTCGATCAAACTCGTTCAAAGGAGAGAAGACTAATGTAATTTTCTGCAGTCAAACAACAATCAACCAACCCAGAAATCCTCGATTTTTGTGCCCAACAATGCGGCCTGGAAAAATCGAATCTTTGACCCAAAAATTGAAGACAAACTCAATCAAAAATGCCTTGGTCAACACTAGTCAAAATTGTCCCTAAAGTCTGAAAAATGGCCTATAATTTCTACCCAATAAATTCGTCCTCCTAGTCGCACATGTTAGAGAGAGAGGCTACCCAAGCTATATGAACCAATCTAATGAAGAGAGAGATGAATGTGTGAGTGATGAATGTGCCAAATGAGGTGTGAGGTCTCTTGTATTTATACAATTCATTGTGGGTGAAGAGACACATCCATTGGGCTTCTTAAGCCTACATAATGATGAAATCAATCTGAACAATTTGCACGTGTGGGCATAAATTCAAAATCACACTTCTGCTTCTCCAAATGAGATGATCTTTATATCAATATTGGACCTCTCGAAAAGAAGAATCCTATGCAATCATCATCTCCATCAAATGAGTTGTCCCAAGGTGGAATTGGCCCTAGTCAACAATTTTAACACTCCCTCTCAACTAGGGAGAATTCCACCTGCCAATCCATCTGTCGTCATCATGCCATCCAGTCGTCACGTGCCATCTTTGTCATCTCATCTCTGCTCTATTGAACCATGAAGCAATAATGGAGAAAAATCGATCAAGAGTGAGTCACAAGACCTTACCACTCTCAACTGACAAAAGTCAATCCAGATGTAGAACCTCAAATGATTCCAGATCAAGTTGTTGAACACCATGCATCCTAGACACAGTTAGTACGGCAGTACACGATGTGTCCATCAATAGTGTTATGTTCCCTATCCATGTTTCCCAACCCACTGGCCAGATGAGAGGTACTTCCCATGAGTCCCAAACTACATGGTAGAATGTATGCTGAGGCATCAGCAAGAGAAGTTGAACCACTCTTCTTGCTCATATGTCATAGGAGAAGGTGAACCACTCATCCTATGCATATGTCTATCATAGGGGAAGGTGAACCACTCATCCTACACCCATGTGTCTAGTAGGGGAAGTTGAACCACTCACCCTACACACATGTCACCATGGAGTATCATAGGGGAAGGTGAACCACTCCCCCTGTACACAGCACACCACATAAGAGAAGGTGAACCACTCACCCTATGGTCACTCATAGCTCCAAGAAGTACCCCAAGCTCCCAAGAGCCCCCAGAGCTTAGTGTCCAACTCAAGCGACACCCTCATGGGGGGGTCTTTCCACAACTCCAAGTCTCTCTCAAAAGGTTAAGAATTTGACCTTCCCCAAAGGCTTCGCGAGGATATTTGCGACTTGTTCATCAGTCCTGATGTGTTGGAACCTTATTGCTCCCCATTGCACCATATTCCAGATAAAATGGTACCTGATATCAATGTGCTTGGAGCAGTCGTGGAACACGAGATTCTCTAAAAGGTGAATCCCACTCTGGTTGTCACAGAATATCACAATGGTATCCAACACGTGCTCAAATAGCTCACTAAAGAGCTTCCTCAACCAAACAACTTCACAACAGGCCATACCAGCTGCAATGTATTCGGCCTTGACGATGCTTAGTGCAACCGATTTTTGCTTCCTGCTCATCCAAGAAATTGAAGCAGACCCCAATGAGAAGCAACATCCAAATGTGTTCTTACAATCCACCACACTGCCAACCCAGTCAGCATCTATATACTCATGCAACCTCAAATTCTCAGCAATGTATGTCAGTCCATAATGAATTGTGCCCCGGAGATATCTCAAGAGATTCTTAGCAGCAATCCAATGTATGTGATGAGGCCTGACCATAAATTGACTCATTGTGTTCACAGCGAAACATATGTCAAGATGGGAGTTTACCAAGAAGATCAAGGCCCCCACAAGTTGTCTATATTCGGAAGGGTTCGCCAATTTAGGCCCAGCAACACTTCCAAATAGCTTCTTGAAGTTGAGTTCCACAGAGTAGACACGGATTTGCAATCCACCATCCCACATCTCTCAAGCAACTTCACAATGTATTTTCCTTAAGATAGGAAAATCTCACCTGGCTTTTGCCAGACCTCCAAGCCTAGGAAGTAATGCATCAATCCTAGGTCCTTCATCTCGAACTCGGAAACGAACTCCCTCTTGCATTGATAAATGAGAGGGTTTGCACCTGTCAGAAAAAGATCATCCACATAAAAGACTAGAATGAGAGGCCTATCATTTCAATTTTGAAATATAGGTTAGGGCCAACATCGCTCCTTGTAAATCCCACCTTCATAAGATACCTATCAATCCTCTCTTACCAAGCCCTGGGGAATTGCTTCAACCCATAAAGGGCTTTCTTCAACCTGCATACATGTGTCCTTTGATCCTGTACTTCAAACCCCTCCGGTTGTTCTACGTAGACTTCCTCCTTAAGTGAGCCATGCAAGAAAGCAATCTTAACATCCATTTGGTGTAGGCTCCATCCTTGAGAGGCAGTAAGAGCTATAATCGAATGGATAGTGGTATATCGGACAATTGGTGCAAATATCTCATCATAGTCCAACCCTTCCTTTTGAGAGAAGCCTCGAGCAACGAACTTGGCCTTGTATTTTTCAGCATTCCATCAGCTCCATGTTTGATTTTGTAAAGCCATTTAAATGTGACCACATAATTGTCCTTGGGTCAAGGAACCACATCCCAAACATCATTCTTCATGATGGATTCGTACTCCTCATTCATCGCATCGTTCCATACTTGGTGTTTCAGGGCTTCTTCAAACGTACAAGACTCAGATTGAACAATAGTACTCATAGCAACAAGGTACCCTTGATACCTGATGGGCTTCTTACTTTCAAGAAATGTCCCTCTTGGAGCAATATGCTTTTCAACATCTTGGAGAGTGTCTTTGAGCCACAACAATCTTTTCCTTGAGGTAGAGGGATCGCTAGGAGGTGGATCAATGGTATCCATCGAACCTTCAACATCGAGCATAGGCTCATCGGATGGAGGTTCTTCCTGCTTTCCTGTAACATCATCATTTTGTTTTCCTGGAATGGGGAGATCTCTGGCTTTCCCAAGAGCAGTGTCTTCATTGAATGTGACATCATGGCTTACTTCCACATCTCTTTGACCAGGCACATAGATTCTATATGCCTTTGAGTTTTCATTGTAGCCCACAAAAGTTCCTTTCTTCCCCATTCTCGCAACTTGTTTCTCTTCTCTTTAGGCACATGAAAATACATGGGATAACCAAATATTCTAAAATGAGAAACATCAGGTTTTTTACTAGTGAAAACTTCTTTGGGTGTCTTGAAATTCAATGCTTGATGTGAACACCTATTTTGAACATATGCGGCAGTATTTTCAACTTCTCCCCATAAGAATTTCAGTAGACCTAGATCATGAAGCATGGCACGTGTGGCTTCCATGATCGTTCGATTCTTTCTTTCAACAACTCCATTTTGCTCAAGAGTGTATGCAACGATTGTCTCCCTCTTAATGCCAGCTTCTCTACAATAGTCATTGAATTCATTTGATTCATATTTGGTCCCATTGTCAGTCCTCAATATTTTGATCTTCTTTCCTATTTGATTTTCCACCAAGGCAAATAGGTCGGAATGGACCAGTTGAAGAATATCGAAAGTTTTACTTTCGCTTGAGGGGAATGGTCCCCTTGTAAGTTTCCTAATTGCACAACCCTGACAAACACCTTCATGATTCATGCTAAAATTGAGCATACCTGTGACCATCTTCCTTACCTTTGTAATGAAGGTGGGCAAATCTTTGGTGCCACAATTCGGATTAAGAGAAGTGTCGCAAGACATGGCTCCCCAAGGACTTCATCCAACTTGATATAAACCATCAACCCTAAATCCAAGAGTAAATGCATCTTTAGGATTTCTTTGCCAAAGATGTACCTTGACATCAACGAATGCTACCTTGAAGCCTTTATCTTCCATCACAGAAATAGATAGCAAGTTCTTCTTCAAATCGAGCACATACAATACTTCTTGTAGATGGATGGTTTGACCTTGATTCAAGTGAAGGGTGACGCTACCTATTCCTTTCACGAGATAGGTAGCATTATCTCCAAGTACGATTTGCAAGTTAGTCTTCTTTTCAACCAAATTTGAGAGAGCCCCTTTGTACCCAGTGAAGTGCCTGGAGGCTCCACTATCAATCAACCAATGATCCAATGTATCCAGAGGAGAGGCAGTAGATAAAGCGGAAATAAGAGAAAATTCATTTTGTTTTTCTACAACATTACTTTCCCCATACCTGAAATTTCTTGATCTTTTGGGAGGACGACCATTTCTATATCGAGCAACGGGAATATTCCTCTTTCCTTTGTTGTTGAACTTGTTGCTCCTTTGATCGCCATTTCCTTTGTAGTTGTTGTGGTTGTTGTTGTTATCATCCCTTAGACTATCCTTCTTATGAGGATAGTCTCTAGCATAGTGGCCAAACCTGTTACAATTGAAGCATCTTCCTTTTCTTCCTTCATTGAATCTCAGCTTAGATCCTTGACCTTGTCTCCTTGGACCAACATTGTTCTTCCTTTTAGCATAAGCAGAGAAAGCAGTAGGATAATTTCCATTTGATGGCTTATCTCTCTCCATCATCCTTATTTCTTCTTGAGTGCATCTAGCCAATAATTCATCAAAACCCAGAATCCTGTCATTGTTGAGGATGGTGGTGTTAAACACATCTCGTGCTCTTGTAAGACATCCAAGTGCAATAACATTGAGCTCCCTATCACCAACAACTTCTCCAATAGATAGAAGATCATTCTTGATTTCAGTAATCCTCATGAAGTAGGATTGAATAGACTCACCGCTACCCATCTTGATGTCTTTCAACTTGTTCTTGAGAAAGAGGACTTGATTTGCATTGTTTACTTTGAACATCCCAACCAACTTATCATACATCTCCTTAGATGTTTCCAAATCATAAATATAGGCAACCAAATGCTTTTGAATAGAGTCTACAATAATTTTCCTAGCTTTGACCTCACCTTTCTTATACTTTGTTTTTGCAATAGCAGGTGCATTTGAAGGAGGCTCCACCACTCTTCCTTTTACATAGTCCACAGCGTCATCCTCTTCCAAAGTCATCTTCCATGCATGATAGTTGGATTTGTCCTTGAATTTGAAGTATGATGTAGTCATCATTGAAGCTAGAGCAATACTCTTGTCCAACAGCTTTCCTTAGTGATTGCTTTCCTCACTCTTGTTTGGGCTTTGTCTTCACTTGGGCTCTAATACCATGCTAATTTTAGTTAACAATGGTATGTTCTATGTTGAGCACAATTTACTTCAATGCTCCTTAATAGCCCAATAGAAATTTTCAAATTCCAATAGCAATCACAATAATCACATTGAAAGTAAAGCAGATAGAACATGAAACAAAGTGTAGAAGACAAGCCAAGACAAGAGGACACCAGATTTGGCAGATGCCAAGGAAAAACCCCGATGTGGGGAAAACCCTTTAATCAATTCTTCTTATTATTAAATCAAAAGTTCAGTAGAGAGAGAGTACAAAAGTCAAATTGGCTTGCCCAATACAAAGTCAAAACATCCTGTAAATTTTGTAGAAATTTTGAATAATAAAAACATATTCAATGGAGATTATCCTGATCATGTACTATTGCGGAATACATACACAATACATAAGCTCCTCTACGTTGATCATCAATATAGCAGCATCAATAACAATAAAACATCAAGAGCATGCACACTTAACACAGTATGTAACCCGGGGAAAGCTTACAACTGAAAACCCCACACTATATGTATATTAATGATTGAGAACATGTAACATTACAATATTCAATACTTCTCACAAGTATCCAGTGCTATCTCCACCTGTTACACACAATACAGCTCAGATTTGATCTCCAAATCTATTCCACTGCTTGCCTGCCTCCACTGCTCAATACTTGCTCAAGAATGGATGAAAATAGTTGAACCAAACTCATATTTACCTCAAAAGAATCACTTACACTGGGAATCATGTGAGCAGAGGCTATAATCACTTGGTATTGGCCAATTCTCATTGGCATAACT
>APFE031533832.1:0-11483 GCA_000404065.3 Pinus taeda | reverse complement strand
TTTTCCTCTTCGCAGCTGGACTCAATATTTTTTATGGTTGCCCTTCATTTTCCGAGCTAATCTCGGTAAACTTGTTGCAGGAACGGAGGGGATGCAGTGGTTTTCTAGGTATCTTTTCTGAGGAAACTTCTACATGCAGTCAATCTACTCACTCTTACCCAGGTAAGCGCTTTGCAAGAATGAACTCCGCATCGATGGAAGGGTTCCATAATTTTATTGGATATTTGGGTCTTGTTCTTGTTAACTATTTCAGACTACAGGCGTAAGCCTGAATGATAAGAGTATTGTCTCTTTTGTTTATTTATTTCACCTAGAACAAGGAACTGGGCTCTCGGCGGTCCTGTTTGAGACTGCTGAAAGTAACTTCCCCTATTGTCTTAAACTTGTAATGAATTTGTTTTGACATACTACCAGGTTTTGGTTGCTTTTAAGGATTCAGTATTTCGCCATATCTGAGAGATTCCATTTTATGCTGGTACTTGATCTGTTATTTTCCATATTATTTCGATGTCTAGTATTAAATTTTGTAGAGAATAAGCTATGCTTGGACAAGTTATTGTTTAACTATTTCAGCTATGGCTCAATATTAATTACTATCAAAAAATATGTTAAGCCTCTGTGCATACAGCAGTTACTTCTCTCCTCGACTGTTATAATATAGAGGGTGAAATTGGAATGAACATGTGCGTAAAGATTTTACAGGTCATGTCTGAGTTAGTTTCTTGTTTTCGTTCCTGTTCTAGTTAATTCGTATGAATGGCGGATTCTTGTATCTTGTTAAATGTCCACTGCCATTTTCCTCATGCGAATTTCTGGCTATTATATTTTGTGTGCTTCACGGTTATAGAAGCTTTGTCTTACAGAAAGATTATATCTAATTTGAAGGGAATTAAAGACTTGTTAATTACTTGACTCGCAACCGTTTTTCTTAAAGACAAGTTCATACATTTCTTTCTTTTCTTCCCTTCCGAGATTATTATCATGAATCTACGGTGCGGCTCAACTCCGGTTATATATATATTTTTGAATGAATTCCTTATAACAGGAAAAAGATCTCTATTTTCCAATAAATAGAATTTTAATCTATTAATGCACCCAAATAATTGTTTTCACTACACAGCATGATTTACTGTGGTTGCTCATACGCCCATAGGGTATTATTCTGTCAGAGATGAGCCAGTAAGGCCACTAACCTATCGCTCTGAGAATTTGAGGAGTTGGGCAGCGCTCAATCTCTGCGAACCAGGGTTTGTTTGAAATTGCCTGCAGTAACTCATATGTAGTAAATTCGGCCTTATCCTGGCACCTTGCTATTATTATCTAACTCTTTCAATAATGTACTTATAGATTTGAATTTTCATAATAATGCTTAACTTGTTTTATCATCATTGTATTGAACCTCTCGGGTTGACTGTATAATAATAACAATCTCTGTTTACCTTAAATTTTACTACTGACAGGAATACCATCCCACTGGATTCATGAACCCCTACTCGAATGCTATTGACCTTTCTGTCCTATTCCCTACCACAACTTTCCAGAAAATATCAAGAATTTCTAACTCTTAACTTGCTGTACATACCCAGTATTTTTTTCTTTGCTCAGCGACTTACAGTTTCTCAGAAATCATGAATAGAATTTTGTAATTCCTATTATTACACATACTTTAGTTTATAGGCATATACAAAACTTCAGGTTTAATAAAAAAAAATAGCTTACTTACCTGACCTTTGCCGGAAGACAGTATACCCTTTTCGGATAGCACTTCGACGTCGTTATCTGTCTTCTATCCACCCAACCATGAGATAGGTCCTTCTCGACTGTATCTCCCCCCGAGCTATCTTGCAAGGTCCCTAACCTCTGCAAGTGCGTTGCACACCAGGTGCATATGCTATCTCGTCTCTACTAGGCTTAGCATCCTCTTTTTACCATTTGACCTTTCAGCACGGGTTTTCGCCCTCCTCACCTTCTTTTCTTTGGGTGTTTTTCAGTTAGGGGGAGGCAACTAGGGTTGTTATCCAACAACTACCTATTGGCCAATTTCCCTTCTCGGAAATTGCCAGGTTCTCTTTTTAGAAAAAAGAAAAGAACATTAACAAAAATATTCCGTAGTCAATAACTAGAAAATTATATATATATATTTTTAATTTAATCAACCATCAGCCTTTGGTTTTTTTGTAAATACATATAGTAAAAAAAATAACTACAACAGGATATTTAGAATGTTTCGGGATGTCACATCTCCCCCTCCTGAGATTGGACATCGTCCCGATGTCCTTTTGTTATGAATAGTCCTGGATAAGCCCTTTTAATAAGCTCTTCATCCTCCCAAGTGGCCTCATCAGGCCCAAAGTGCTGCCACTACACTTTAATTTGGGTAATAACTCGCTTCGACAGCTACACTTCTCTTCAGTCTAGGATGCTCAGTGGCTCAACCAAGACTTCTCCTTCCGGTTCTACCTGGAACCAGTAATATTTCAATTAGTTTTTCTTTTATCATAACTTTTAATCTGGTCAATCTAGATTAATTCTTACCTGAATGTCTTGCCATTGGATCACATGTTTAGGATCATACTCATATTTTTTTAATACCGAGACATGGAAAACATTATGGACCCGAATGTGACTTGGCAGGGCGAGATAGTAAGCCACTGGCCCTATCCTTGCCAAAATCTGGAACGGTCCATAATATCGGGGTGCCAACTTAGCACATCCGCTCCACTGCAATGTACTTTTCCTGACTTGAATTCTTACATAAACGTGGTCGCCAACCTGGTATTCCTTGAACCTTCCCTTTCGATCAACAATTTTTTTTTGTCTATCTTGCGCAGCTTTTAGATTTACGCGTACCCTTTTTACCATATCTTCCATTTCCTTGAGCATCTCTGGTCCCAACCTTAATTTGTCTTCAGGTCCACCCCAACTGGAGGGTGTTCGGCATTTCCGCCCATACAGGACCTCAAAGGGACTCATTCGTAATGAAGTATGATACCCGTTATTATATGAAGATTCAACCAAGTGTAAATACTCCTCCCACTGCGTTGGTTTTTGCATTACATAAGCTCTTAGCATGTCTTCTACCACCTGGTTCACTCGCTCTGTTTGACCGTCGGTCTGGGGGTGGTAGGCTGTACTGAAATTCAGCTGTGTTCCCAATTCTGCGAATAATGTTCTCCAAAAGGCTGACGTGAATTTCACATCACGATCAGAAATTATTGTCCTCGGAAGTCCATGCAGTTTGAACACATCTGCATGAAAATGTGGGCAATTTGCACAGCCCTGTATGTGGATTGCACAGGTATAAAATGTGCTGCTTTACTCAATTTATCAACCACCACCATAATAGAATCATTATTCTTCTTTGTCCTAGGCAGGCCTGTTATGAATTCCATAGAAATGGTTTCCCATTTCCATTCTGGAATGGGTAAGGGTTGTAGTAACCATGCTGGGTGTTGATGCTCTACTTTAATTTGCTGACATTCCAAACACCGCGCTAAATACTCAGCTACATTCCTTTTCATTCCAGGCCATTGGTATTCTTTTCGTAGCGCAGTGATCATCTTTTGATACCCTGGGTGTCCAACATAAGGGCTGATGTGAAATTCATCTAAAATTAGATTTTTAAGACTGTTTTGATTAGGTACGTACAGTCTCTTTTTATAACACAGCATTCCTTCATTATCTACTTCATATTCTTGCTGATTTCTCTTGTTGGTAGGCTGTTGTACTTGCTGTTTTATTTGCTGATATTCAACGTCTTGTTCTGCTGCTTTTTTTATCATTTCCTTGAAAGGATTTTTCCATTCACTGGAGGAGATTTCATACAAACATTGTACCTTCCGACTTAGAGCGTCGGCCACCCGGTTTTCTTTCCCTTTCAAGTGTTTAATATCAAAGTCAAACCCACTTAGGAAATCTGCCCAGTGTGCATGTCTCGCATTTAGTGCGGGCTGGCTGAAATAACTAGTCAAACTGTGATGATCTGTTAGTAATAAAAATTTCCTCCCCATGAGATAATGTCGCCACATCTTCAGTGCGTGTATGATGGCTGTTAACTCTAAGTCATAAGCAGAGTACTTTTGCTTGTGCTCCTTTAACTTCCTTGATTCATAAGCAATCACTTTTCCTTCCTACATTAACACACCTCCCACCCCTTCCTTGCTTGCATCAGTGCACACCACATAGTCCTTATTAGGATCAGCTATACTCAGGATGGGTGCTGTGGTGAGCAGATGCTTAAGCTGCTCAAAGCTTTTTTGACATTCCGGGGTCCATTTGAATGCCCTTCCCTTTTTCTGTAAGGAGGTGATAGGGTATGCTACTCTTGAAAAACCTTCCACAAATCGTCTATAATAACCGGCTAAACCCATAAAGGATCTAATATCCGGTACATCTTTCGGTATGGGCCATTCCATTATGGTCCTTATCTTTTCAGGATCTACTGCAATCCCCTTTTCGGTGATTATATGTCCCAAATATTGTATTTCTTCCTTGAAGAAATTGCACTTACTGAAGTTACCATATAGCTGGTGTTTTCGGAGGGTTTGTAGTACCAGTCTGAGGTGTTCTTTGTGCTCTTCCATAGAGCGGGAGTATATCAGTATGTCATTGAAGAATATCAACACAAATTTGTCCAAAAATTGATGAAACGTGTTGTTCATTAAACACATGAAAGTGGCAGGGGCATTGGTTAACCCAAAAGGTAGCACCACAAACTCGTAGTGCCCATACCTTGTTCTGAAAGTTGTTTTAGCGATGTCTTCCTCCTTAATCCTGATATGGTGGTAACCTGAGCGCAAATCAATCTTGGAAAACACCGTTGCACCCTTTACTTGATCGAGAAGTTCATCCATTCGAGGTAGAGGATATTTATTCTTGACCGTCAGCTTATTCAACTGACGATAATCTATACACATTCGTAGGGTTCCGTCTTTTTTCTTAACAAATAACACTGGGGCTCCCCATGGAGATACACTGGGGTGAATATAATGCTTGTCTAATAGTTCTTGTAGCTGCATTTTTAATTCTGTTAACTCAGGTACGCTCATTCTATAGGGTGCTCGTGATACCGGTGCTTCCCCTGGTATTAATTCAATGGTAAAGTCTATATCCCTCTTAGGTGGTAGTCCAGGAATCTCTTCTGGAAATACATCCGCGAACTCTTGTATCATAGGAATGTTGTCCAAGGTGGCTGTTTTATTCTTTGAATCAGCATAGCCCACTTGGATATCATAAATTTGACAACCCTTCCTTAGGCATTTTGCCAACTGGGATGCTGTTATTGGCCGAATCTGCACAGGTTGCTTGATCCCCTGTATCTGCTGTCTTTCACCAAATTCGTTCTTATAATTAGTGGTCTTTGTTTTGTAGTTTATTAAAGACCAGTGCTTTTCTAACCAGTCCATACCGATCAACACATCATATGAACCCAAAGGAAGCACATTTAAATCTGGTACTATTTACTGTCCTGCTATTGTTAAAGGGCATTTATTAATTTTTGCCAGTACTCGTCTCTTGGCCCACGTAGCTAGCTGTACTAGCCATGAATTCTTGAGTTTAAAACGCTGTAATTTACAATATTCTACTACCTTTGGACTAACGTAACTTAACGTGGCTCCTGGATCAATTAAAACAGCTACAGAAAGGTTTGAAATTTTACCTTTGAATTCCACCATGGTCGGCTGATATTCTGCCTGACGATCGTCTAGTGCTGCATGTATCCTTGGCATGCTACGTCCCATGTCACCAACTATTGATTCTTCATGTATTTGGGATACCTGCTCATTTCCCTTTTGTTGCGGACAATTTTTGACGTAGTGAGGTCCTCCACAACTCCAACATTGTACTGGGGGCCGAGCAGCCCCTTCACCCTCCAATCTGGTACGCTGTTCATTCATTATGGACTCACTAGTTGGTTTAGATTTAAATGAACTACTCTGCATAGTTTCGTTGTTCTATCCCTTGCTAATTCCCTTACTTCCTCCGCTGCGATTTCCTTTACTGCCCCCAACTACCTTATTACCTCTTTTCTCATTCCATCTTTTATTCAGGGCTTCTCCTTTCTGTTTATTCTGCTGGTAGCAGATTCTGGCCTTGCGGATGGCTTCATCCATGGTCCTAGGATTGTCAAACTCAATCCTTTCTCGTATGTACAGGGGTAAACTACTAACAAATCTTTTCACCTTAGCTTTTTCTTCTCTAATGTAAGGCACATAACGAAGCAGGGAAGTAAAACGGGTGATAAATTTGTCCATAGTCTGCTGTCCCAATCATAAGTCGTGAAATTCCTTTTCCTTTTCATCGTAGAAATGTTCAGTTAAATATCTTTCTTTAAAGTATTTCTGAATTTTTTCCCAAGTTATGGTCTGTTCGCTCACCCCCTTTACGATTTTAACTTCCTCTCACCATAGGGTCGCCTTCCCCTGTAACTGGAAGATAGCCAATCGTGCCTTCAGGTTATGATCATATTCATACAACTGAAAATATTTGTTCATGTTTATTAACCATGCTTCAGCCGCTTCCTCCTGTTCCCCGTCAAAATGTGGAGGTTTAATCTTTCGAAATTCCCCTTGCAACTCTATCCGTTGCCGTTTCGAGGTCTGTTGTTCAGACGCATTATCAGACCATTCCTCCCTCTCTTCTGATCTCTCAGACTCTGTGTGTTGGTGTTGGTGATGGTGTTGTTCTTCTGACATCCTCTGCTACTCTATACTGGGGTTACCTAGGGGTGGGTTCTATTTGTCAGATAAATTTTTTAAAATCCTTTCTTGTTCCAACGTTAGAGGGGCATTATCTTCTCGTAATCGAGCCAATTCATTCTTTAGTTCCTGTACCGTCTCTAATATTGCCAGGTTCGTGCTACGTGTCTCCTCCCCAAGCTGTACCCACAGTTCTGGGTTATCCCCAGGGTTTAGTGCAGGTCCTTGACCCACTGTAGATCTATGCGGGGCGCTGCCAGCTCTTCGCATACTTAATGCCTGCTGCCTCTCCCTTGCTATCCTGAGTTTTAACATAAAATGGGACCAACAGAGTAGTCAGCAATATTAACTTTTTCATTGCAAATATACATGAATGGCGACTGTGACAATTTTTTTTTTTTTTTTGCTGTCATGTTATGACATTTTCCTATCTGCTCAGTTTTATCCCAGAGGTCACACAATATGGAAACTTTGCTTTGATACCACTTGTAACGATTCCTCTCCATAAAACTTTTTTTTTACATAGTAACATTGGGTAAAAGAAAAATACGAAAATATTAATTACTATTCTAATCGCCACCACAGGTCGATAACCCATCTAGCTGTACAGCTGATGTGTCAACCTTGGCGCGAGTACACAGTCCACTCCATATTTGAGGCACATTCCTTTTTGAACTGTCACATATTTACTCCAGTGTTAAATGCTCTTTGCACCGTATCGATTACATGGCTGTTCGGATTCATTGGGTTTCTTATTTTATTCATATTGCGCCATCCTTCTGCACTGTCAAGTTGTATGGTTATCCGAATTGCATCGAATTCTTTCCATAATGCATTAATCATTGCCCATCCGCTTTAATGTGGCGTGGCAGGTAAATCCTTGGAACTCGCGGCCTTGGGATTCCTCCAGTCCATCGACGGTAGAGAGGTGGTGATGCCGATCCAACCGTTCATTTGTGTTGAGAAGGGTATACCACCGTCTTTTCGAGGGAAAAGGCTCATTTGACTTGGCCTTTGGCGTTTTCTCTGCTCTGCTGCGTCTTCTCTGTTCCCACACTACATTCGGTTTGCCGAGTTAGGACCTTGGTGGCACGATGCGGAACAGGCTTCCAACATTTGTATAACTCCATCTTTACCAGGTTATTGTATGTCTTCTTTTCCTCTTTGCGTCTGGTCTTAATATTTTTTATGGTTTCCCTTCGTTTTTCCATGCTAATCTTGGCAAACTTGTTGCAGGAACGGAGGGGATGCAGTGGTTTCTGGGTATCTGTTCTACATGCAGACGAATCGCTCACTCTTACCCGGGTAAGCGCTCTGCAAGAATGAACTCTGCATCGACGGAGGGGTTTCATCATCTTAATGGATATTGGGTCTTGTTCTTACTAAATATTTCAGTTTACAGGCGTAAGCCTGAGTGATAAGAGTACTGTCTCTTTTGTTTATTTATTTCACCTGGAACAAGGAACTGGGGCTCTCGGTGGTCCTGTTATGAGGTCGCTGAAAGTAACTTTCCCTATTGTGTTAAGCTTGTAATGAATTTGTTTTTGACATACTA
Organism: Pinus taeda; assembly: GCA_000404065.3. Taxonomy (NCBI): domain Eukaryota; kingdom Viridiplantae; phylum Streptophyta; class Pinopsida; order Pinales; family Pinaceae; genus Pinus; species Pinus taeda. The sequence continues at coordinate 3,230 of APFE031533832.1, read as the reverse complement.
CCAGTTTTTGGTTGCTTTTAAGGATTTAATAATTCGCCATATCTGAAGGAATTTACGTTATGCTGGTGCTTGCTCTGTTATTGCCATATTATTTCGTTGTCTAGTATTAGACTTTGTAGAGACTAAGCTTCGTTTGGACAAGTTATTGTTTAACTATTTCAGCTATGGCTCAATATTAATTACTATCAAGAATATGTTAAGCCTCTGTGCGTACAACAATTACTTCTCTTCTCGACTGTTATTATACAGAGGATGAAATTGGAATGAACATATGTGTAAAGATTTTACAGGTCATGTCTAAGTTAATTTTCTTGTTTTTCATTCCTGTTTTGGTTAATTCGTATGCACGGTGGATTTTTTTTTGTATCTGGTTAAACAACCACCGCCATTTCCTCATGGGAATTTCTGGCTATTATATTGTTTGCTTCACGGTTATAGAAGTTTTGTCTGATAGCAAGATTATATCTGGTTGGAAGGAAATTAAGGTCTTGTTAATTAATTTGACTCGCAGCTGTTTTTTTTTTAAGGACTAGTTCATACATTTCTTTCTTTTCTTCCCTTCCAAGATTGTCATCATGAATCCACGGTGCGGCTCAACTCCAGTTATATATGTATTTTGAATGAAAATTATTTATAACAGGAAAAAGATCTCTATTATCTATTAAATAGAATTTACTTTATTAATGCGCCCAAATAATTGTTTTCGCTACACAGCGTGATTTACTGTGGTCGCTCATGCCCCCATAGGGTATTATTCTGTCAAAGATGGGCCGGTAAGGCCATTAACTTATCGCTCTGAGAATTTAAGGAGTTGGGCAGCGCTCAACTTCCGCGAATCAGGGTTTGTTAAAATTGCCTGCAGTAACTCATATGTGGTATATTCGGTCTTACCCTGGCACCTTGCTATCGTTATCTATCTCCTTCAATAATGTATTTACAGATTTGGAATTTTCATAATAATGCTTAACTTGTTTTATCATCATTGTATTGAATCTCTCGGGTTGACTGTTATAAAAATAACAATCTCTGATTACCTTACATTTTGCTACCGACAGGAATACCATTCTACTGGATTCATGAACCTCTACTCGAGACTATTCTGTCGTATTTCCTATCACAACTTTCCGGCAAATATCAAGAATTTCTGACTCTTAACTTTCTGTACATACCCCATATTATTTTCTTTACTCAGAGACTTACAATTCCTCATAAATCATGAATAGAATTCTGTAATTCCTATTATTACACTTACTTTAGTTCATAGGCATATTTAGAACTTCAAGTTTAAATAAAATAAAATAACAGCTTACTTACCTGACCTCTGCAGAAAGACAGTATACCCTTTCCGGATAGCACTTCCACTTCGTTATCTGTCAATTGTCAACCCAACCATGAGATAAGTCCTTCTCGACTGTATCTCCCCCCGAGCTATCTTGCAAGGTCCCTAACCTCTGGCAGCGCGTTGCACACCAGGTGCATATGCTATTTGGTCTCTACCAGACTTAGCATCCTCTTCTTGACCGTCTGACCCTTCAGCACGATTTTTCCCCTTCCTCACCTTCTTTTCTTTGGGTGTTTTTTCAGTTAGGGGGAGGCAGTTAGGGTTGTCATCCAACAACTGCTTGATGGCCAATTTCCCTTCTTAGAAATTGCCAGGTTCCCTTTTTTTAAACAAAAGAAGAAAATAACCTTAACAAAAATATTCCATAGTCAATAACTGGAAATTATATATATATTTTAATTTAATCAACCATCAGTCTTTGGTTTTTTCTTGTAAATACTTATAGTAAAAAAATAATTACAGCAAGATATTTACAATGTTTCGGGATGTCACAACTTATTTTCATCGGATTTAAATTACTACTCTAATATTTTCTAATTATTTTATTAGTGTTGTATTGTTTTATTATGGACTTATTTTCATCATATTTAAATTAATTATTTTAATTTTGTGGAAAAACCCGTGAACAGTATTGAAACCAACGTTTCGGACTAGCTTAGTGAGTCCATCATCAGGGCAATGAGATTTGTCCTTGAGAAGAGAGAGTGTGAGATTTCAGAGCTTTATTAATAGTTATTGAATTTTTTTTTGATGTTTTTTTCCTGTGGTCGGCTTATAAATGATTAATTTAATTAATAATGATTTTATTTAATTATTTAGCAAGTATTAATTTAGTTATTTTATTATTATTTTTTATATCCTTATTTATATTGTTATTTATTTAACATACCCCATAATATATATTATTAATATTAAATTAAAATTAATATATTATTATTATTAGGATTTATTTTATTATTATTGTTATTATTATTTTTCATATATTTTAGATTTATTAATTAATTCATTATATTTATTTATTTTAAATAAAGTATTGTATTTTATTTAATATTTAAATTATTTATTTCTATTTGAATGATTTATTTAATTTAATGATTTATTTATTTACTTGCCTATAATATATGAAAAAAAAAAAAAAAAACAAACTACACAAAAAATAAAATAAAATAATAATAATAATAATAATAATAACAATAACATAAAATAAATTATTAATACAATAAATAAACAAATTAATAATAATAAAATAATAATATAATAATATATATTTATAGAATTAATATAATAATATATATTTATAGATAATATATTTATAGATAATAATATCCAGAAGCATTTTATAACTTATAACCTGAAAATCAAAAGTAATACACCCTATCGTATTCTCCTTATAGAAGCAGGTCTCCCCCCTATTGAGAGCCTGGCTATGCTCAGGTTTCTGTTGTACAAGCACAAGCTCAATAACATAGACAATCATAGACTTCCTAAGCTAGCTTTAAATTTCAGCCAAAACCACCTAAGGCTTAACCGAGGATGGCATAAAGACACAAGGGCCTGGTTAAACTATTGGGAGATCAATGAGAATGCTGCTTTGCAAAACATAAACAACATTAAAGATATTGTTACTTCTAAGTTCAAATAAAAAATGTGGTGTGAGAAAGATTTAGCGTCTAAAAGAAAATTAAGTTATTATAAGAAGGTCATCAACCCCACCCTTGAAGATCAAAAGTATCTCTCTATTTTAACTAGCTCAAAGAAGAAAATTAATATAGCAAAGATTAGAACGAGTTCTCATGAGCTCCATAGTGAAACAGGTCGTTGGGTAGTTCCTAAAACACCATGGATGGAAAGGATCTGCCATCTATGTGAGAATAGGAACATCGAGGAT
>APFE031533831.1:33756-60962 GCA_000404065.3 Pinus taeda | reverse complement strand
GCACATGCACACAATAACATGACATCAATAAAATTAAAGTATGCCTGCAAATGGGCAATAACATTAACTTTGTAAAACATAATGTGAAAATAGGGGCATCAAATTAAACCTTTGTCTCATGCTATAATAGTAACATGGATTTTATACCATTTGTTTATACATAACAGTCATCAAACTAATTAAAATGAATAAGTTAGTTTCATTTAGATTGATTTGATAGAAAACCATTTTTTATACATTCAAAATAACATAGAATTTATACCATTTATTTATACTTATCGATCATAAAATTAATTAGAATGATAAAACTATAGTTTCATTCAGATTGATTTGGTTGAAAACCATTTTTTATACATTCAAAATAACATAGAATTTATACCATTTATTTATACTTATCGATCATCAAATTAATTAGAATGATAAATTAGTTTTATCTTATTTTTTATACAGTTTGAGTGGGCCTAATGGTTAAGAGCATGTGTTTTTTTCTAAAAAGTTATAAGCTCAAAACTAGAGAGATAGAGTATGTATGCTTTGATAGGCTTAGAAGTCAAATCGCTACGTGTAGATAAATCCTTTATCCCATAAACAAAAAAACCCATACACCAATTTGATGTCTCACTTGACAATAACATTAAAATTAAATAATAATAATAATACACTCAACTTCACATAGATTTTATACCATTTGTTTATACATATTGGTTATCAAAATAATTAAAATGAATGACTTTTCCGTGTAGGGATACAATTGTTGAATTGAGGCTTCTGTGATTGATATCAAGTTTACGAGAGATTTTTCGGCGTAAATCACATGATATATCATTTGTCAACGCGTTTTGAACCAACTAGTGTGGTTCATCGTCAGGACAAGTTGAAGAATCAGATCTAGCTTTGCATGTTAAATTGTTTGAGTAGAGCCTCCAATGGCTAAATTTGACTAAGGACCAGGGTAAAAAATAAATAAAAATAAATCTATTATTTAGTCATATTAAGAAACCTCACCAATATAGTATATATATATATATATGATATATATAATATATATATACAGTATATATAATATAGATATTTAATTTTAAGTTTTAAGATTGTTGTTAAGTTAATAGATAGTTTAAAAGTATCTTAAATATTTAATAAATACTAGAAATATACATATTAAAAAGAATTAAAAGATATTAAGTTAAAATGAATATCTAAATGTTAAAAAAAAAATTAATTATCCAAATTAAAGTTAACTATATATATGACTAACCTAAAGGATAAACTACCTTACTAGAAAGTTATATATGATCATATATAAAAATAGTATATATATATATATATATATATATATAGTATCAACTATATACTTAACCTTATATATAGTAATATAAGGTACTAATAGCTTAAAATATTAAGAATAAGCAAGTGGTGGAAAAGAATAAACTAGTATAATATGATAAATAATTGTATAAGTAGTACTAAATATTGAATTAATGACTGTAGAACTTAGTGGCTAACAACTCAAAAAATTAGAGGAATCAAAAAACGAGGGGAGGGGGAGGGGGAGAAAAGCGACTAGGAAGAGAGAGCTGGGACCTAACACCTACTGATTTTCCAGCCATCCTCTCTATTGAGATTGCTCGGCCTCTTTTAAATCTCAAGAGCCTCCCTAAATTTCCGGTGATGGAACTGCGAAACCCTAGCAATAACACTAGCCTCCTCAATACAAACATGATGATTGGTTTTTCTGCATGCTCAGCTAAAGCGGAAGACTTGGATCTCCTATGCTTAAGGTCAGCTGCATGCTCACTAATCCTTTGATTAATGGAGTGACCAGTCTCACCAATTTAGGGGGTCCCACAAGAACAAGGGATAATATATACCCCTTTCATATCTTTAGGGTCGATAGGATCCTTCACGGATCTGAGGGACATACGAATAGTGTTAAGGGGCCTAAAGGTTACAGGGACAATATGCATCTTGAGAATCCTCACAATCTTATTAGTGGTCCCCTGAACAAACATAAGATGGACACTAGGAATCCGTTCCTTCAGTTCCCTTTTAGCAAGAGAATTCTTGGCAGCTTTTAGGAAAGCCTTCTGGCCCATGTATCTACTATAACCATTCTCAACAAAGACATCAATGAGATGGGATTGATGGTTGCCTCCCTTTCCTTGATATTCTTATTTCTAAGAATAGTGATGGTTCCCTCTCCCACCAAGTTTTTCGAAAGAAAATGCATACGGAGCAGTATCTTCATGCCAGTTCCCACCATTTCCCAGCTCAGAAGATGGGGGTTCTCAATACCCTTGCTACTCAGGCCCTAAGGATCTCAGATAAAAAGAGTTTTGAGAAAGAAAAATCCCATCTCCTTGATGTCTTTGTTGAGAATGGTTATAGTAGATACATGGGCCAGAAGGCTTTCCTAAAGCTGCCAAGAATTCTCTTGCTAAAAGGGAACCGAAGGAACAGATTCCTGGTGTCCATCTTCCGTTTGTTCATGGGACCACTAATAATATTGCGAGGATTTTCAAGATGCATAGTGTCCCTATGACCTTTAGGCCCCTTAACACTATTTGTATATCCCTCAGATCCGCGAAGGATCCTATCGACCCTAAAGATATGAAAGGGGTATATATTACCCTTGTCCCTGTGGGACACCCTATATTGGTGATACTGGTCGCTCCATTAATCAAAGGATTAGTGAGCACGCAGCTGACCTTAAGCATAGGAGATCCAAGTCTTTCTTTTTAGTTGAGCATGAAAAAAAAACTAGTCATCATGTTTGTATTGAGGAGGCTAGTGTTATTGCCAGGGTTTCACAGTTCCATCATTGGAAATTTAGGGAGGCTCTTGAGATTGAAAAGAGGCCGAACAATCTCAATAGAGAGGATGGCTGGAAAATCAGTAGGTGTTGGGTCCCATCTCTCTTTTCCTAGTCGCTTTTCCACCACTCCCCTTCCCCCTCCCCTCGTTTTTTGATTCCTCTAATTTTTTGAGCTATTAGATAATTATAATAATAAGTTAATTTAACATATACAATTATTTTATCTGATTAGATATAATATTTTATTCTTTCCACCCCTTGGCTTATTTTAATATTTTTATACTATTAGTACCTTTTATAAGTAACATTATCTTATTTATATATATATATAATAATTAATTTCTACAAGGTAGTTTAATCTTTAGGCATATTCATATAATATAGGTTAATTTAATTTGAATAATTATATATATATTATATATTTTTAATATTTAGATCATTTAACTTAATATTTTTTCTAAATTTTATTTATTTATTTAGTTATGTATTTATTTATTTATGTGTTTTTTTAAACTAACTATTAGCTTAACAACCAATTTATAATTATCGAAAATGAAGCAGTAAATGTTTTTCAAGGTCCCCAGTATTATCCCCATAGATAACACCCTTAAGAGTATCTCTCCAATCTCACATTAGACCTCCTATGAGTTGGACGAAAGTGCTCAAACCAGATTAGGACTAGAATGTAGATGGCACAAAGAAAAAGACAGATAATGTGCAGTACTTCCAACATATGAGTTGGGAACATGCCCGTGAGAGGAACCACAGTAATTCCCATGAAATAAACCACAGCAAGTAGATCCCAACAAAGAAACCCTATGACCCAAGTTGTTTATTTAGTTTGTGTCATAACAAATGCAGTGGTGCGTAATTGTAGCAATTATTTTAATAGACGTCTCTTGATTGAAAGTTCGCATATTAACTTATTTTATCATCTAAATATTTTGGTAAAAATAATAAATGATGTTGTGAAGTCAGAGATGATGTTTCCATATTGTTATAATTATCAAATTGTCATACTAAATTATCTGGGTGCAAATGGTGAGCTTGAGCACAACATTGGTTGGTAAATAACAAAAATTAGTCTGTGCACATTAACTTTTGCTAATATTCTGGGATGCTTTGGTTGGCCATGTAAAATAGACCTTTTAGGAGAGCTTGGTATTCGAATTTACTTTGAATTTTAACATAGTTTTAGGAGAATAAATACAAGGAAAAAGAACCTCACACAATATTGTTCAGTGTCACACAGTTGGATAGATTACAATTGTCTTCAAAGCTACTTGTGTTAAAGGTGATTAAAGGTGCGGAATTGTTGATGCCCCCACTCCTTTCACATAAAGGACCTTGACAAAGCACTAGTAGTGCCAAGCTAACAATGTCAGTGTCACTACTAGCATTAGAGCACTCACCCACAGAATGATCATTTAGAAAATTAGTCTTTTTTTTTTCATTTTAAATTGTTTTTCAAGCACTGAAAAATACTAAAAATAAATCACACTCCACTAGGGTAATAATGTCACATCAAGGTACATTTAGGCAATGGAAAATTAGAAATAAGTTTTTTTTTTTTTTTAAATAAAGAAAATAATTTTTAATCTACGAGACAACATTTTTCGAGAACTTTCGTTAAAATTATTAAAAAGCCACAAAAACTGAGCAAACTAATCGATAGTGAAGAAGGCAATTGCTATAGTCCATTATAGAGACAAAAACTAAGAAAGAGGTTCTAACATACTTATTTTTTTTCTTAATTTGGTTAAGCATTGAAAAATTAAAAGTTATGTTAAAATTCCCTAGACTTTTTCAGTGTAAACATTACACAATGGATGGAAAGATCTTACACTTTCATTTTAGGGAGGCCTATTTGAAAAAAAGGCCATATCAGGTCACGTTACTTCATTCTAGATGCACTAGTCCTTTTAGGGCTAAAGAAATAAGTTTTTGATAAGGTACACCGTTTTCAAAATAAATCATTCAAGGTTAACTTTTCAAAACTAAGCTTTTTTTTTTTAAGACCATATCTTAAAAAGGAGGAATGGTGAAATGTTTTAATAATATTTTTAATTTAAAAAAAAGTAGATATTTTATAAACATAAATGAATACACATTTTAATGCCAAATTATTAAATATCGCGTTTTTGTTGGTTATTTTTTTAATATATGGCACATTCATATGATATTTTCTTATAATCTCGTAAATATATAATATTTTTTTAATATATGACAGTCATATGATATTTTATTATAATCTCGTAAATATATCATTTATGAGATTGTAAATATCAATGGCAATTTCATTTATCTCATTTTTATTTTTTTTAAGATAGGGTACATTTATATGAGATTTTCTTATAGTCTCATAAATATAGTTTATGAGCTTGTAAAAATCAATACTTTGATATTGCAATTTTATTTATTGGATAGGTTTAAAGAATTAATTCTAAATTGATATTATGATTTGAGATGGGGCAATATTACGCTAGTTTTATAGTAATGATGAAAAACAAATATTTTTAGTTGAGAAATAAAATAAAGATATATGTCACATTTGAATTTATTTAGTTTAAGATGTTTTTATTTTGATGTTATGTATAATGTAAAATTGAGATGTTTATATATTTAAGACTTGTATGTAATAATTTATTTAGTTCAATTTGTTTTATTATACTTGTCGAAGGCAAAGTATATTGTAATCGTTTTTAGTCAAATTATTTTGCTTCTTTTAATAATTTTTTTTGCAATAAAATTTTGTAAGTTTTTAAAAATTCTATATATTCTATTTTTTAAATAAAAATCTATTTTGTTTTTTTGAAAATTCTTATTTCTAATTTTCTATAAAAGTACACATAAAAGACATTTTTTATAGAGTTTAATCAGAATATCCAATTAATATTTAATTTAACAATTAAAAAATATAAATTATTTTAAAGTGCCACTTCTTTATAAATTGTACTATAATGATTAAATGCAAGTGGTACTCACGGTAATCTAATTCTAAAAAAAAGACTTAAAATACAAACGAATCAAGTTTTTATTATTATTTGCCACTACTCAGGTGTCTAACAAATCTAACTTGCCAAGGCGTATCAAACGATTCTAGTGTACGTGATTTGATTCTGAATGTCTGGCATGATCTGATGTGTTATTAAATGCTTATTATAAATATACAATGATGTAAAATTTATTTTTAATTAAACATTAATATATAGGATATCAAGTTATGAATTACCTGTCCCTCCAAGCGCTCTTCCCCATACAACCTGCCTTAGAAATTTTAATGACATAAAAGCAATTCTTCCCATACAACCTCCCATAGAGATTTTAATGACATAAAAGCAATGAATGTGAACTTGACTCACATTTCATGGGATGTATTTAACACACTCTTTTAAGTTGATAAACCCCTTACAAATAATAAGAAAGGGATCATAAAATAATCATTTAATATAATATAAAAAGCTGGGTTATAAAGTTTATAATACTTATAATATCAAAATCAATGTAATTAAATTTTATAAATTTTAATTTTTATATGCATCATAAAAGTTTTTCACTAACATCAAAGTTTTATTTTTTATGAGATAGTTAATTGATGTGGATATTGGTATTGGAGGTTTTTTTTTTTTTCATTCCTTTTACATCTATGGTTTTTATTTTTTTGTATTGTAAAATAATTTATGGAGCACGTTTCAATTTTTTTTATTTTTCTTTTAAATAATTTTTAAAATTAGTTGGATTTTTTTGAGTTTAGATTTTTCAAAATGTATATTTGCGAACATAAATAAATTTATGAGATGTTTAAAGGATTGGGAATTTTCAATTTTCTTTTATTTCAGTGAGAGTAGACAAAAAATTAGAGGTTGCACATTGCATATAAGGGGATGCTCATGATAAATTAACAAGTTGCAAAGATACGTTAGGGCTATCAACCTCTTCACATGTTTCAGGTGGAAGAGAAGCCATCATGTATGGTAATTAAAAATGCAAAATTTCAAGCAAATTTTACATTCATACGTAAAATAATAATAGTAATAGCACATCAACATTTTCTTGTCCATAATATCTAACCATTTTCCTCAATAATCTCTTCTTCTTTTGGTTTATTTTCATAAAAATAATAATAGCTATATTAATATATGAGCGGTTTTATTTAAAAAAAAAAACTGATTACCTTGATGTTATTGGGTGGGAGGCCATTGGTCGAGCGACTCCGTCCCTCACCCCTAAAGAAATGGATCAGAAAGCCTCTCCATTTCCAATGACCCGACTTCTCTGACTCTTTCATCGTCTGGGCTCAGCTAATTTTCAATTTCTTAATGTTGTTAAAAGAATTTTAGGATGCAAAAGTATTAAAATTAGTGAGGTATAAATGATTTATTATTGGATTTATTATAAAATCAAATATTAAATAATTTTTTTAAGCAAATCAAATATTTTTTTTGCCTTTTAAAATTTTCATCCACAATTTAATCTTATTAAACATTATTCTATGTGTGAACTACAACAACCCTTAAACTACAAGTAATTAGAAAAATACAAATAATTTTATTGTTTCCTCGAGACATCCAATATCTTTATGAGAGGAATAAGTTTAAAAATAACAATATTATTTTTTTCCTATTTAAAGCCTAAATCTTTTTTGAAATATCATAGTATTTGTTTTATCGTAGTTATAATAACTTCTTATTTTTTACATAAGAGGTAGGTACTAAGTAGCAAGGCTACATATTACACTTGTTTTAATATTATAATCTTGTGAATGTATGTGAGTAAATTTTGAGAATGTTTATGTATTTGAAGTTTTATAATAATGGATAAAATATTTTATTAAATAATAAGTATCTAGTAAAAATGTAAATTCTAAAAATCACAACTAAATTTTATCTCACTATAAAAATTAGAAATTTATAATAGTTAACCATTTATAATTCACATGTTATAATATAATATTATAGAATACATATACAATAGAAAATTAGAATTAATTTAGCTTCACATACAATAGAAAATTATAATTAATTTAGTCATTTATTAATTCACATGTTACTAATATAATATTATATAATACATATACAATGTCAAACATTTTAGCATAGAACATTATTACAATGATCATTCTAAAAAATACTAATAACTAGCAATTGCACCAAATGTTGCAAAGGAAACGTAAGGCATAATTTCCAGAAGAATCCTACCATACAAAACATCATTGAAAATAAAAATTAGTTAACAAAATGTCATTCAGAAGTAGAAGATAAAGAGAAATCACCTATCTTTCCAACATAGATTACATCTTAATCTTCAAAGATGGTGTTTCAAGTTCCAATATAAAACATCATTGAAAATAAAAATTAGTTAACAAAATGTCATTTAAAAGTAGAAGATAAAGATAAATCACTTACATTTCCAACATAGATTGCCTCTTAATCTTCAAATATGGTGTTTCAAGTTCCAATAAAAAATATTTGATAGATTTTGAAAAAATACTAGTAGATTACATAAGATAAGCTAAATAAAATAACATTGATTCATGAAAAATATGATATCTAACAATATAATGCCTATCTTTCCAAATCTAAGTTTGCATAAAAAAAATCACAAATTTCAGACATCACCACGTATTAGATGAAAATGAGCTAGACATCAACTCCCAATTATTCATAACTTTTGGTATAAAATTTGTAACTTTGATGGAAACTCTAGTGTAGTGCAGTTGATGATGTTCAATATCTCCAATGTTTCCTCTAAGAACTTCATCTCTAAAATTGTAAAGAAACATTTTGAATTGATTTGACACTACCAACAAACTATTTTAGTATTTTTTCATTGCCCCCTCAACTATTCAAGTTATACATCTTGTGGTGGCTAAAATTATAATATGTATTATAACTTCTATATATATCATCAATTTATATTGACAATTGGAAAAGACCATGGCAAGAGTTTACATGGTAAAAAACCCACTACATGGTTGAAGACATTGACTATTCATACATTCTAATAAACCAACATCAAATAAAATCATTCTTCATTAGAGGGAAAATCATTATTTTGAAAGAAACTGAATGGAAGGAGGGAATCATGAGGGAAATTTGATCCCTCTCATCTCATGTTAGATATGTGCTTAAGATGGATCTGTATTGGTTCTAACCATTCCCTTTTTAACTACTTAATATATAGGTTAAGATCCCTAAATACATTGATATCTAGTGAGAGTCTTGTTCATTAGAGATGTAAATATAATAAGATACCTAATTTCCTCTGAGAACATCATCTCTGAAATTGTAAAGAAACATTTTGAATTGATTTGACATTAGCAACAAACTATTTTAGTATTTTTCATTTCCCCCTCAACTGTTCAGGGTATACATCATGTGGTGGCTAAAATTTGTATTATAAATTCTTGTATATATCATCGATTTATATTGACAATTGGAAAAGACCATTGCAAGAGTTTACATGGTGAAAAAACCTCTACATGGTTGAATACATTGATTATTCAAACAATCTAATAAACCAACATCAAATAAAACCATTCTTCATTAGAGGGAAAATCACTATTTTGAGAGAAACTGAATGGGAGGAGGGCATCATGAGGGAATTTTGATCCCTCTCAGCTCATGTTAGATATGTGCTTAAGATAGATCTATACTGGTTCTAGCCAATCCCTTTTTAACTACTTAATATAAAGGCTAAGATCCCTAAATACATTGACATCTAGTGAGAGTCTTGTTCATTCGAGCTATAAATAGAATAAGGTACCTAATTGCATTTAGATTCAAAGTTTCAAAGTTATATTTTATTAAGGTAATTCACTTTTTATACAAAACTCTATAGGGAAGACATAACACTTTTTGTGTATACGAAACTTTATAGGGAAGATATAAGGTTGGTATCACGATTTGTTTTTAGTGGAATTGAATAATATTTAGATGAAATTGTGATTCTTCATTATTTATAAAATATAATTTTGAATATACAAATATATTTTGAATATATAAATGGATTCAATACCTTCAAAAACTCACTTGGATTATCCACGTTGTCATTTGTCCATCATGCTGAATGTCATACTCGAGACAATAAAGCTCCCAACAGGCATTGCTGACCTGAATATTGACCTGGCCAATATGCACTCCCTCATTGAATTTCAGTCTCGCCAAAATGCACTCCCTCATTGTCACTGGTTGAAACCCTTATCAAGCTTAGGGGATGTGTTTATGGCCATAGCTAATAAGGAACAATGCAGCTTACAGAAACTCAAAGTTAACATATCTACTTCAGCCATGTTTTGGAAGGGATTCCAAGGCATTCATGTTTCTTAACATTTCCCCAAATCCTAAATCATTTTGTGAGATATTGTGTCGTCTAAGGTTTGTTACAAAGGTCAATGCTTGTGAAATTGAAGTACCCAGGGGACAAACAAATAGCAGAGTTAGTGATTCTCGTGGTCGATTGAGTAGCTACTATTAATCAGAAGTTGTATCAGTTCTCTGTGGTTGTAATATGTTACAGTAACAACCAAATACGAAATGCAAATTACTTAACCTAGTGAAACAAAAAAAGAATGAAGATATAATTTGCTATAGATGGGGTCTGAGAAAACATATACTATGCTTGATCAACCTGAAGAGGCTCATCATAAGGGTCTTATACCATATTAAAGAAAATATTTAATTCTAGTCAAACTCTTCACACCCAAGGATGGAATTTTAAAATGTAGGAATCAATGCTAGAAATTGATAATGAGAACATACAAGATCTTGCCAATTCTCGAAACTACTCCCATGATGCTGAGAAGCAAGACGTGGTGAAACATGATGCAAATGGGAACACTTTTTTCTCAGATCTTACTATTTTTGAAGTTACAATTTGGGAAGAGGTTTCACCTCTTCTGCAACAAGTAGCTCAAAGAAGGACAATAGGAAAGACTGCCATGAACGAACAATCTTCCTGAAGTCATTGTGTTTTCACACTTTGAATTGCTTGTGTAAATGAGAATACTGAGAAACATGTTCATGGAGTGCTTAACCTTGTTGATTTCGTTGGAAGTGAATGCTTATCGAGGAGTGGAGAAATGCATGAATGCTTAAAGGAAACACAGGTCATTAAAAAAAGCTTATTAAGCTTAGGGAATGTGCTTCTAGACATAGCTAATAAGGAACAAAACATACCTTACAGAAACTCAAAGTTAACATATCTACTTCAACCATGTCTTGTAGAGAATTCCAAGACACTTATGTTTCTTAAGATTTCCCCAGATCCTAAATCATTTTTTGAGAGATTTTGTAGCCTGAGATTTCCTACAAAAGTCAATGCTTGTGAAATTTAAGTACCCATGTGACAAACAAATAACAGAGTTAGTGATGCTCATGTTCGATTGAGTAGCTACTAATGATCACAAATTTCAGGGCCTATTTCAGTTCGAAAGCCAACAACGCTTGAGGTTGAACCTGAACTAACGAATGCAGTTCTTATTTTTTAGTGAGTTGATCCAGTCTCTATAACTACTAACCCCGCAAGGAAAACAATAGATCTAATTTCATATAAGTCACTTATAGAATGTGGCAAGACAAATAGTAGATACAATTGCATATCATCGAGAGCCTATTTGAAAATCTCAAGTGGAAATATTGAAAGGGTTATCTCAGAATAGTGAGAATATACAATTTCATTCAACAACCTACAATTATTGGGCTTGAAATTAAATCTAAGGGGAAAACCTACAAACCATTTCGAATGATGCTCTGCCACTCATGGGGTTGTTCAATTTCTTCTCCACTATCTGGAAACAAAGACATGACCTTAAAATGAAAATCTTTCAAAGCTAATGGTGGGCATACCTATTTGAAAATCTCAAGTGGAAATACCGAAAGAGTTATATGAGAATAGTGATAATATACAATTTCATTCAACAAACTTCAATTAAAGGGCTTGAAATTAAATCGAAATGGAAATCCCACAAACCATTTAGGATGATGCTCAATTATTCCTACCCCTGCTTCTGCTGATACCGCCACACAGAGCCTCGCATAACCATGTTGATACGACCGCCTAGAGCCCATCATCGCCCAGAGCTTCGCATAACCATGTTGATATGATTGCCCAGAGCCCACCATCGCCCAGAGCTTCGCATAACCATGTCGATACAAAAATACAAAAAATAATACATTTAGACAAATTAAGTTACCGACTCCCAAATCCATTTTCTATGGAAAACCATTCACTGTATTTTGTTTGTCTACTTATTTAGAAAAGTAGAAGCAGATCCTGCTAAATACATAAAACAACAACAACATTGTTTCACCAACCCTAGCCTATACGATAAGAAGAAGACATTAAAAAAATATTTAAATCATGCTTGTATGAAATCAGAGCCCAGGTATTTCCATTGACACTTGCATAGGTGTTTGGATTTCGCATAAGTTTGTGCTAGACCAATTTTCCAAGGCTTATGCTCAACTGTAAGGTTTTCCTTTGAGGGACACAAAATATTAAGGAGTAAACAAGATTGAGCAAATGATTCAAAGCTCAAAGAAAATGGTTGAAAAACCCTAAGGATGTATTATAAATAGCCATATTCGTTTAGAAAATGACAGGAAGGAGTTAAAAAATAAAAATGAACAAGATCACAAACTAACAGCATATTACTGATTTAATTTGTTAGGGTTCAAATGAACCAGGGATGACAAGAGAGAAAGGGGTGTTTCCAATGCCACACAAATCTTTTGGTCTTTGAGAGTGAAAAATAAGGAGCACAACCGCAATAGTGTAACCCCGCTTTCATAATCACAACTTATGCAAAGAGGGAGAAAAGTCCACATTGCCAAAATTCAAAAGAATTAGAGCAAGAGGGCATATTTGACATACTATCGTAGTGTCCATATGTGGAGAAGGTAATGATCGCTCTCTTCACTCTACCATGAATGAACAATTAGTTGCAAATGTTTCCTAAAAAATCCATTGGAGGCTCTCCCACCGATATAGAGCAATTTTCTATGTTCCACATAATGGCCACTGATGCTTTCATGTCAAGGCCATCCATCTCTTCTTCTGCTTCAATGATGGCCACCGAACTTTTCATGTCAAGGCCATCCATTTATTTTGTTGCTTGGATGATGGGAAAATGAAGGCACCATGTGCTTGTTCCTCCTCTTCCAAGGTTCATGCTATTCACAGATATTGAAACCAAGTTATAGAAAGACAAAAACTACCAAACTTGGAAATAAAAAGAATAAAATAAACCCACCCATTCCATGAAGCACAGAGACCCACCCCCATCCTGTGCCACGTGATGGAGCGGTTGCAGAGAACCAGGCCAAGGAATTCAATATGGAGACTGGAGACAAAAATAATAGAATAAACCCACCCATTCCATGAAGCAGGAAGACCCACCCCATCCTGTGCCACGTGATGGAGCGGTTCTAGAGAACCAGGCCAAGGAATTCAAGCTCAAGACAAAAACAATAGAATAAACCCACATTTTTCATGAAGCACAGAGACCCACCCCCATCTTGTGCCACGTGATGGAGTGGTTGAAGAGAACCAGGCCAAGGAATTCAATCTCACGACAGATGATCATTCAATTGTCTAACACTTGATCCGACGGTGCAAACATGCATAGAGTGGTAGCCAAGGGAGTTGTTTTCAGAGGGGAACGCCTTACGACGTAATTAAAGTATTTTCTCATGTATATTGTAAAGGTTTTTTTTAACAAATTTTGCATTATTTAAGTTGTACTTATTGATGATGTGAATGGTGTTTGTACAAAGTTTTTTATCAATCATTGTTCAAACCTATAGATGAAGATGTGGAATATGTGTGTGTGTGTGTGTGTGTGTTTTTGTACACGTGTGTGTGTCTTTTTTTTTATTATGAGAATCGATAACTTATTGGAGTGATTTAAGCTAGGTCTATGATCAAACCTATAGGTTATCACTATAACCCAAGAGTATATTTAGTAGCCTGTAAGCGAGATATACCAATAACTTGTGACTTAAAAATGGATGAGGTGTTTTGAGGCACAACAAAGATGATCTCTATCCTAGAGGGCATTTACTCCTCTAGCCTTATCACCACAAGCCAAAATGTCACTTGTGGAAATTGAATTTGTGTAGCTAGGAAGACAAACAATCTATCCAATCACCCAAACTATAAACCCTTAGGCATGCGCACAACACTTAACGAAATGAAGTCCTCTTAACACTTCAACTTTAGGTGAATCCTCGTGCCTAAATGTCACCTTAGGTAAATCATATATGAAAAATACATATTAAGGCCTTTCCTCATCATTAAAATGCATGTAATCAAATGCGAAATACATACATAGTGCATAATACACTAACCTAAATTAATAGTTTGAAGATGGAAAAGGATGAAAGTTGTACCCACATATATTAAAAATTGTAGCTATAGTGATTGCATAGTGGAGTGTTTTTAGGTATAAGGTGTAAAATTAAGAATAGCGAGACGAACAAAAACAAGCACATATTTAATAAGATATTTAATCTGTGAAATATTTCATTAAAAGTATATTTTTATTCATTTTAATTAATTTAACCAAGCTAACTAAATAATAAGTTGCTTG
This sequence comes from Pinus taeda, assembly GCA_000404065.3. Lineage (NCBI taxonomy): Eukaryota > Viridiplantae > Streptophyta > Pinopsida > Pinales > Pinaceae > Pinus > Pinus taeda. The sequence goes on along the minus strand of APFE031533831.1, from coordinate 46,560 downwards.
GGACATTTTATAATGGAAGCTATCATATCAAATGTTATGGGTAAATATCACTAATCCATAAATCAGGTAAAATAAATAATTTGAGTGGGTCTAATGATTAAGAACATGTGTTTTTTCATGAGAGGTCATTAATTCAAATCTAAAATGAGATAGAGTATGTATACCTTAATAGGCATTAATAGTCAAATTATTACATATAGGTGGATCCTTGCCTCCTAAACTAAAAAAATTGATACATCAATTTGATATATAATTTCATAATGATTTTAAAACTAAATTATTAAGAAAAAAAATAACAACCCTTAACAAATCAATATCCACTCCAACTTAATAATGCATTTTGTATCATTGTCTTCCACTGACTTCAATAAAAGGGAGACCTAATCCACTCCAACTCAATAATGCATTTTGTATTATGGTCTCCCATTGACTTCAATAAAAGAGAGACATGAAAATTGAGACTTAGAACTTCTTATACTTTGTCTCCTTACCTAATCATATCGCTTTCATGTACCCAGACAAGGGGAATCAGGTTGATAATGGTATCAATTGAATTATTTAAAATTAAAAATGTGAAGTCTGGTTAGTATAAATTGTAATTAAAGTGTACCTTATAACTTTTGTGTAGCCATTTTATATGATGATGTATCAATAATTCAATTTTAAAATTAAAAACTTGAATTCTGGTTATTATAAATTATAATTAAAGTGTACCTTATAACTTTTGTGTAGCCATCTTCTATGATGATGTTTAAGGATGTGACCCTCCCATCATCCACACGTTAACACCCAAATTGTCGATGACGTGTCCTACTCAACTGATGTTACTCGTTTTCCCTAATACGCGGAGATGTCACATCCATGTTAATGTATTCAGTATATATACGCATGTGGCTTGTGTAGACAATATGATGGGCAAAGGTTTTTTTATAAGAGGCTAAAAAGTTGGGAGCAATGCACGATACATAGTATAGCTAATTTTCCATAATATATTATTATATTTTATATTAATTAAAAGTTATTTTAGTAAATATAAGTGATAGTTGTCCTCGGCTTATAAGTGTAAATTTTCATTGTCAAATTTGAATATAAGATATTCATATTACATATAATAAAATTTATGATAAATTATGATTGGGAAAATATTGATGATAAATTATGATTAGGGAAAATTATAGTTATGGATTAGTAATTATAATGGAGATTTTAATATAGCAAAAGAGACAAATTTAGAGGCAAGTGAAATATATTTTGTGATTTTTAAATTTTAGTAAGAGTTTTGAGTCATCTATCTCTAACTTCAATATACTATTGGCTCAAAAGTATGAAGAAAATAGTGAGAGTCTATTCACTAAATGCCAATCATGTGGACATGGATGCTATGAACTAGGATCCCATAGTTTATTTTGTAAAACAGAGGAAGCATGTGGACATGGATGCTATGAACTAGGATTTTAGAGTTTAATTTGTAAATCAAAGAAGCATACAACATGCATGTTTTTAATTAAATCTATGTTTTATCGTGTTTTGTAAACTTAGGCTTATTTTAAGTGTCTTTTTAAATACTTCATACCTAGATATCTAGAGAATATTTTGTACATCCCTTACCAAAGACAATAATGTTTTTTGACCATTCATAATCTATAGACTACATAGTAACACTTTCTCCTTTTGTAATATTATGTTGTCTATGAAGTGGATACAATCTTCTAATAATGTTTTTTGACCATTCATAATCTATAGACTACATAATAACACTTTCTCCTTTTGTAATATTATGTTGTCTATGAAGTGGATACAATCTTCTAATATAAAAAGTAATTATTATTGTTAATGGGAAAAAGGGTATTTTATCATATATTATTAATAATGCCTTTCTATTAAAGTTGACATTTATAAAGATGGTACAATTTTGTTTCAATATCCCCTATTATGAATTTGGAACGGGAAAAAGGGTATTTTATCATATATTATTAATAATGCCTTTCTATTAAAGTTGACATTTATAAAGATGGTACAACTTTGTTTCAATATCCCCTATTATGAATTTGGTATCATTTTAAAGTGGTGTGGTTATATGTATTTATGTATTTTGGAAAATGAAACATCATGATATATTTTAAACATCTTATTTTGGTAAAAATAGTTTCAAATATATGTTATCTAAAGAGTTACCCTTCATAATTTAAGACAATCATGGTATTTTCTAAAAGGATATGGCTCACTTTGGAATAAAAAAATTGTTTTGAAATTTTTACCTTTCTCACAACTTTCTCCTTTTGTAATATTCTGTTTTATCATGAGTTTGCCATAACTTTTTAATACAAAAGTAATTATTATGGTTTAAAAAATCATCATCTATTATTAATGGCTTTATATTAAAGTTGACATGTATAATGATGGTATAACTTTGTTTCAAAATCCCTTATTTTGAGTTTAGTGCTATTTTAAAAAGTTCAGCGATTTTTTGTACTTTGGAAAATGAGGTATCATGATGTATTTTAAGCATCTCATTTTTGTAAAAATACTTTCAAATATGTGTTATCTAAAGAGTTAACCTTCATCACTGAGCCAAAGGATGATATTTTCTAAAAGGATATGGCCGATTTGGAATCAAATATTTTTGAACTCTTTATTTTTCTCACAACCATAAGTTGATATTGCTCCCTTCTTGTACTATGTATATTTATGGAATATAACAATAATCTTGTTTTCTAGAATAATAATCATTATAAAGATAGATTTCCCTACTATAACTTGTAACTCTTGCCTAAAGTAATTAGTGGCCATTTGTCAAGCCAACTCCTTCTACACTTCACTACAAATATATTCAACCTACTAACGCATTTTAGATGTTGTATTAAAGATATAACAATTTCTGTTTTGCCAAGGTTTTACTCAAATTTTCTCTTGTTGTTCATTTATGCTTGAGTTCTACAACCTCAAACTTATGTACATATGGAATATTTTAACCAACCTCACCTTATGGATCGCAAGGCTTTTCACCACTAGATCCTTCAAATAAATGATTGTAGGTAGTAGTATTTATTTTTCGTTACAAGATAGTTTATATCAACTACCATTAAAATAATTTAATAGCATGAACTCCAATTTAGGTTTTGTTAATTTTGAATTCTTGCTAGTATCCATAACCCAACAAATCAACCAAATTCAAATCATCCTTTCTTTCTTAAATTACATGTTCATAGGATTGAATTAGCCCTAGAACGTAGTGATTTTGAATATGAATATCATAACCCCCTTTGTTAGTAAAGGGGGTAAAGGGGGAAGTACACTTTTGAAGAATTGTTATGTTTTTCCCTAATTTGAAAGTTACTAAAGCTCCATTAGGGAGGAATAACTCACTACCTAAGAATATTTTGAGTCCCTTGACTTCAACTTCCCATTTTGCAAGTAGATCAACCATCACAAGAGTCTCATGCTTATAAATATTGAGAAAATATGTTTAGGAGGCTTTACCAAGTAATGGATCTTAATCTATAATGATGTATTTTATGCTAAAACTTGAAATTTACCATACCCTACCTTGCAAGGGTCTTCCCCGTCTCTCATGAGTTTTTTACAATTCTTGTTTTCATGGTCAACATTGTAGGAGGGAGAAAATCTCTCTCACAAGTTTATTATAGGGGACCATTTCCCTGGTCAATCAACTAATTCTCTCCCTAATGAGGTTGCAAAAAATTCAAACTCATATCAAAAGAAACGATCCTCAATACAGGCTTCAACCAATCAAATACCTTCATGAAGCTACCTTCCAAAAGAAACCACATATTCAAAGTTTGAGGTGCATTCCAATTGAATTGGGAAGTACATCCAATACATGAGAGATCATGATTTAATAACAAATTCTTGGGCATTTAGACCTTATAAAAATCCCACCTACTGGATTTAGCATGAGTGGAAGCCAAAGGGGCAAATCAAATTGGAGTTGGGGGAAAAAGTGATTTTCACCATTATCTTCGCCAATGTGGAAGATTGCATGAGGGTTCTTGAAAATGGGCAATAATTCTTCAACCTTTTATAATTATATCTTAAGTTTTGAATGGAGAGTTTTGTTCTAGACAAAGAGGATTTTACCGTTTACGGCAGCCTTAATTTGGATCTGCATGTAATCCTCGTCTAGAGAATTCTAAGATGAAGAAATATTAGTGAATTCTAATATGAAGAAATATTAGTAGGCATCATAAATGCTCTATGTCATTTTTTCAAAGTATCGAAAACCACACATGCTCACATTTGTGTATATATGAATATTTCATATCCTCTTCCCGAGTAGATTAATATCTACTATCAAGATGAACTCTAGAAACAAACCTTGGACTATGAACACTTTCCATTCCACTACCATATATGTCATGAATATGGGAATCTCTATAGAAATTACCCCATGCGGGCTCCTAATACCACTCCATATCAAGTCCAAGCTATCGATCAAGATGGATTCTCTAGACCAATTAATCACCGATGTGAACCCAAGCCTCCACTCTTGTAGACACACTCTTGACATAAAACACTTATTACTAGCAACAACTTTGAACTACTTGCACATATTGAATTCCAAACCCTTGCTCCAAACCCCTCCCCCTAAAGATAGACATGCTTGATACCAACCACCTGTTACAGATCCATTTGGGTACAACAAATCCCAACATCAAAATCAGTGTTTTAGGGCTCATCAAACCCTAAATTCAGTTGCTTCATGCCCTAAATGAGTCACCCCTTTGAATGCCTCCTTCTCAAACAGTTTCATGACTTGAAGACATCCAGAAATAGCCTCTAGAGGGACTAGCGTAGGTAAGCCTTTATGAAGGTGTGTTACAGAGCACTTAGGCTTCCTTTCACCTACGTTGGGCAAGAATGAGAAAAATTCCCATAAGGTTTGGGGAATATTCTTATCTTTTGGAGTCATCCAGAAGTTTTCCTCACTTATCAACTCCTATGAGCTCAAAAATGGATGAGGAATGAGTTAAGGTACATCCTATCCTCTCATCCCTTCCTCCATGGAACTAATTCTAAGTATGGAAGGCCATTCAATGCCATCACTAATGACAAAACCTCCTTCATCTTCCTATAAATTGACCACTCATCTAAGTGATCAGGGGCTGGATTATGTTGAATTTTAAGGAGATAATTCTTCTATGAGATTTATCTTTGAAGCAAGTATTGTGATGCTACAAGTTTGTCATGCTTTTGATGTGATATGGATGGGATCCAAGCTGGAGGAATGGCTTTGAATCAGACACTGATGGTTGTAATTCCTTCTTCTATTTAATAAAGTGTTTGAATCTTTTTCCATATGTTTGTATTGTTTCATAATGCTTATGTGTGTGAATTGTATCTGATTCCTTTCACTTATATTCAATAGATCGTATGCTTTGATCGGTTTTTGTATTTTGTTGTGTTTACGAGGTACTTCTCAAGTGGATTAAGTACGTGAAGGAGTGACGGAATTGATACAAGGGAGATGAGATGAAAGTGGAACTAAAGGTAGGCCTTCTATATTCTCATCTTATCTATTACTTATAAGAAAAGTCTAAAACACTTTAAATTGTTGTTCTAGATACAAGTACTTATCTAGGGAATTATTATTTATTTGTAGATGCTAAATTCTCCAAAACAAATTGGCAACTCCGTTGGGGAAAAATCCTCTTTCCTAGTAGCTTATCCACCTCCTAAGACATCCTTGTAGACCTTATTTGTGTTCATAGATTGTAATTCAGCCATTTACATTGAAAACTTGGTCAAAACTATGTCAAATCGCCTCTTGAAATGGCTTACTATCACCAGCGTAGGCTTGTGAGGGCACAGTGAGCTGCAGAGCACCCTTGGCTTAGGGACAATGCTCAGAAGCGCATTCTCTCCCACTCTGGGGTGCGTTGATCCTCCTAGGATCTGTTTCCCACCTTTGGAAAGAGTTTTTGCCAGCTTTTTTCTATTTGATTGTTAGTTGATTGATCAATGAATGTTATGTCCCATAAAATGAGTTTTTATCTCCTGGTCTAACCCAACTTTGATTGGATTGATTAATGTTTCTTCATGTTTTCTTTGTCATTATCAATCAATAGCCAAAGTTAGGATATAATTGATTAATCTTCATTCCAAAGAAAGTGTCGTAAAGTCTTCTCTTCCTTCGAATTAGAACTATCGTAAAAGTCTTCATTCTTATGAAAGATTGATTGATTGTAAGTGCATATTTCCTTTTGTTTATATTCACATTAAGGAAATTGAAAACAAATACATGCATGTTGCATTGGAAAAGGTTGTGTGTGTTCATAGGAATAGTGTATGGAAATTTCATTTAGATTGTGCTCTTTTCTCTTTGATCAAAAGAAATATGATTTCTCTATCCCTAAGTAGCTAGGATTTTCATCGTTAAAATTGAATGGAAAGAATGCTTATCATGATAGTTGCATTCCTAGGAATTTCAGAATACATCAAGTGGTGAACTTGAAAGGCAAATTCCTAAGCAAGATCAACTTAAAATTAACATCAATTTACCTAATGGAGCATTGTCATTAATGAGAACATTTAGTGGTTCTAGGCTATAGACATGTTCCGACATCATAAAACAAAGTAGCTATCGCTAACTTGCCTGCAATACATCCCGAGTGTGATACCTCATTCCACGTACGTGAGTATATCGTAGCTCGTCCACGTACCTTCGAGTATATAGGGTAGTGTTACATTACGTAAAGTATATGGGAATGCTCTCACTGTGCAGTTTTTCATTAGACAACGCTTATACGGACTGGGCCTCCACGTACCTTCGAGCATATATGGGAGGACAACTCTAAGTAACCGAGTCGGCCGCCTTATAAACTATGATACACTGAACACAACATTTGGGGAGATTGCCTGCCCATACATCTTGGTTCGCCAGGAGGTATTCTATAGTTCACAGTTGCTTGGTAAACCTTTTGCCTAGTATACCCTTTTTTGTTTATTTCTTTTTTAATAATAAAATTAATCAGCAATCATGGAGGAACATCAACCCTTACCCCATTGTTCGTGGAGAACAATGAGAAAATCACCTTTGCCACTTGAAGCGACGCCTATTAGGACAAAGCAGTCTCTCTTAACTAAGTCTAGTACATCAAGAACTCCTATTTCTTCATCTAAATTACCTAAATCATCTATTTCGGTAAGTATTGAGACTCCAGTTACTCCAACCATTTTTGGAACATCCATTTCTGAAGAAGAAGTTTCACATTACCTGAGGACATTAACACTGATCCTAGTGAAACGATAACATACATTTTTCAACAACAAGTTGATCCTCAACTTGAAGTTGCTCAATAAAAAATTACTTTTGAACTTGAATCAGTTCAACTAGAAGTTAACCAAGAACCTATCCCAGTTCAAACAAAAGTTACATCTGAACCTGAAGTTGTTCAGGAACCTCTTTCTAAAACTATTGTTCATTTATCCAAACATTTGGACTTCGAAATTAAACATTCAGAAGTTGTTACTTTACCGGAAGACAATCAACCAGATACCCCTTAGACATCAGTAGCTACTGAAACTTCAACTTTATCAACACCATAAACCTTTTACGGACTTGATGGTGAAGTTCTTCCACCAAGTTTAATTGTTAGAGAGGAAGAATTGGAAGAAGATTCTACACCTGGAACCCCTTTCCACTTTGGAACTGGGCTTTATCTTTACCTTGATACTCCTCATTTTACTGCTCCATTTGATTCTGCTTATTTTCAAGTACTCTCCGATACTTTAGGATAACTTTTGGGTCAGTTAACTATGGCTAAACAATCATCAACATCTAAGATTGTATCATCTGATGCAACTGCGACATAATATTTTGTTGCAACTTCTTCGATGTTTTCTACCACACCCGAGTCACACTTGTATGGTGAATCGTTCGTCCCGGTTGGCTACCAATCATTGTCTAGAACTCACTCAAGGGTTACTTCTACACCATGGTCATCACCCATGTCCTCAACCAGAATTTTACCTGGTTCTTCTCTAACGGGACCTCAACAGTTTGATCATGCATATCAATATCAAGTTGGGCAATCTGGTCAACAAATACCTATGTATCCATTAAATACTGGATTTCCACCATATGGAGAGAAATGTGCTTATTCATCGTATCCTCCTTATTCCAGAGGACCATCATATGGTAATATCCCACAATATTTAGGTCAATCTAGAATTAGAGTTTGTCAACAGTAACCAACAATACAAGTTCAACCAAGGCTTGTGTATGCAACACAACCAATGAAAATTGTGTCAGCTATTCCTACTACATCTGTTTTCACTACTGTACCACAGTCACAAGTTCAAACTGTTGTATCTAAACTGGTACTAATTGATCCTTTTGCCTTGCAACCACAAGTTTCAGGTCAAGAAATTCAAGTTCCTCAGGTTGTTGTACAACAACCACTTGTTTCTGGGGTTCAACAACAACCTCAGGTTAGAATACCCTTATCTAGACTGACCCAAGCTTACACTGGTATAATTTATTCACAACCTGGTCAACCTTTCATTGTTGGGCAACAACATCCATTAAATCAACAACACTTGTACCAACAATAACAACAGTTGATTCGACAACCGTGGCAGCCTCAATTTCAACAACCTCAATTCTAACAATTCCAACCCCAATTTGGACTTGTTCAACAAGCTCAACCTGGGTTTGATCAATCTCAAGCTTACCAAGGTCCTGTTCAACAAGGCTTTGCAAGTTATGGACAACCTCACATTCAAATTGGTTATCAACAACCACCTTGTTCTGGTTTTTTTCAAAACAACAACCATACCAAGGTTACCAAATGTAGATGCCCTATGTTGGTATGCAAAGACCTATTGCTCAGGAAATTCCATCATATCTTGGATATGCTCAACCTGACTTGAATCAATAGTTGTTGTTTGTAGCAACTCTAGAATAACTATATTTAAATCAGCTCACTAATGATCCAATCTTATATGCACCTTGGTGGCCAATAATTCTGCATAAGTTACCATCTGACATTCTGAAATTTAACGGAAATCTTGGAGAAGACCCATCAAATCATGTCATGACCTTTCTTTTGTGGCGTTCATCAAACTCCTTAAATGATGATTTTGTTAGACTTCGTCTTTTCCAATAAACACTTATTGGCTCGGCTGCTAAATGGTACATTGAGTTACCAAGAGTTTCTTTCAAAAATTTCACCAATTTAGCCACTACATTTTTGACCCATTTCCAGTTACCCATCATATACGAAACTGGAACGAAACTCCTAACCAACTTTAAAAAGACTACTGCTACGCATATATCAGATCATATTCATGAGTGACGACGTCGTCATCGAATGGTTAAGACATATGTTCTCGATCAGCTTTTAGCTGAGTGGTTCATAAAATCCTTGTTGCCATCAATCACCGAGGATGTGGCAAAAGGTGGAGTTGTCATAGAAGATCAAGTAATTGCTTGTGCCCAATACTTGGGTTTTATTTACACACAATCCAGCATGCTTTATGATAAAATTCCCAATGCACCTCGACCAACTTTCACTATTCCCCCTCCCCCACAATCGAGTAAGGACTCTCATGCCAGTAATGGTGTGATCGGTTCTTCAAGCACGTAAATGGCAGGAAGACCATCTAGTCAAACCCTTGCCATTACCAATCAAACTACCAATGCAACAGAAAATACTCTTGCTTCCGAAATTAATGCTGTGTCATCTGACAAAGGAAAAAATCCAAAGCAACTAGGAAGGAAGAAAAAGGGGAAAAACAAAAAGAAATAGGATAATTCCCCTCCAGAGAGATCATCTAATTCCTGTACTTCAGCAAGGAAACCTCGTTATCCATGTCTAATCTGTAATGACAATCATTTTACGAGAGATTGTCCACACCGCTTTGAGGTCTCTAAACTGTTAAAAACTTCAAACACATCGGCAATGTTGATTGATCCATTTCCAAACCCGAAGACACATTTTGTTGCAACAAACCATGCTTCCACATCCCAAGTACTTATGTTATCCATCACAAAGCCACAAAAGAAAGTTTTAATGTCAACGAGAACAAAGATTATAGAAAACCATCATCATCGTCGAATAATCAGGCCACTGACCAATCTAATCCTTCGACTTCGACTTCATTGAAAATATTCCACCTATTGTGCTAGAATTGATAATAAAACCACCAAAGGGAGTTGTGCACAAATCGACATTTAACCCTCGGGCTCGAGCAGCTCAGAATTATAACATAGTGGAAGATTTTTCTCAATCACCTTCTACTATGTCGACACTCGAGGTGTTGCAAAACTGTCCCTCCCAAAAACAGGCTATACTGTCAGCACTTGGTGGAATAGATTCAATGGATTCCAATCTTGTGGTTTTTAACCATGCGGGATATACACCATAGTTATCGGTGCAATTAGCTTTCCTAATTCAAGTAAAAGCTCTCAATAAGAATGTTCACCGAACTATTATTAATGAGGGGGAATCTACTTGCATTATGTCAATGAACTGCTGGAAAACACTTGGTTCACCGTCGTTGTCACGATCACCAGCCATGTTGAAAGCTTTTGACAAAAGAACATATACTCCTTATGGGATTTTGAGTAACCTACAAATCGAACTAGGGGGACAAACAGTTACTATTGAAGTTGAGGTAGTTGACGGACCCCTCGATTACAACATTTTACTAGGAAGGCCATGGGTATATGCTATGTCTGATGTGGTTTCCATGTACTTTCGTACTATTGCATTCCATTTTAAGGGTGGAATCATAGCCATTGATCAGCTAGCCTTCTTTGCCAATAGTTCACAGGCTACTGGAAGCATCCTGTTGGTACATGGACCCCTGCTGTCACTTCAAAGTGTTGGAGTAGGTATCTTTAAAGATACTTCCCTAATGGGTACTTTTACCCTACCGTCACCATCTAATTTGGCAAAAGTGGCAAGAGTAGAGACTTGTAATATGATTTCCTCCACCTCATCTGATTTAAGAAGGATTACCAGCAAGGTTGAAGTTGATAGTAATATTGAGGTGATGGCGTTAAGCCCCATTGAATCATCATAGTAATCAATTTTTCAAGCTTGTGTGGCAAACCCAAATCCACACTCAACAATTGTATGGGTAGACTGTTCATTAGAATATGGTACTTCTTCGAATCATTTTTCACGTGTACATTCTACGGATGAAGAAATCATCCAATCATTGACAATAGGAGAAAAACCATGGGAAGATTATCATCATCGTTCCCATCTTCTAGATGACATTGAAGATTATTCAAATGAACTAAACCACCCGTCATTCATTGATTTCCTATCGAATTCAGTTTTCATAGACACAATAGAATCTGAGCAAAACCTATCAAATATTGAAGAAACGATTTCTATTAATATTTCAACCAAGCTTAATATTGTAGAGAATATTCATGTCAGCAAATCTTGTTCACCATCAGAACTTGATAATTACCGTAATCTCTTTCGTGAATTTAGAGATATCTTTGCATGGTCTTACAAGGAGATGTCAGGCATTGACTCTAGTATTGTTGAACACGAAATCAAAATGTACCCTGATGTTAAGCCAGTTCGACAGTGGCTTCGACTTGTTCATCCAAAGAAAGCCGCTGCAATTAAGGCAGAATTTGAAAAAATTTTGCAGGCTAGTTTTATTTACCCTGTTCCTCTTACTGACTGGGTTTCCAACATTGTTCCTATCATGAAGAAACAAGGAACAATACGAGTGTGCATCGATTATAGGGATGTAAATCAGGAATGTCCAAAAGATAATTATCCTACTCCTTTTATCGACCAAATTATTGACGAATGTGTTGGATACGAAATATTTTCGTTTATGGATGGCTTTTCCGGCTACAATCAGATCAATATATGCCCACAAGACCAATCGAAAACAACTTTTATTTGTCCATGGGGCACATTCACCTATAGGAAACTTCCATTCGGTTTGATGAATGCCAAAGCCACTTTTCAGAGGGGCAATGAATTATGCCTTCCATGACATCAAGCACATTTTTCAACCTTACCTTGACGATTTACTTGCTCATTCATGAAAGCGGACTGATCACCCGCAACATTTGAGAGCAATATTTACGGTGCCGACACTACAAGATTCGACTCCATCCGCACAAATGTGTGTTTTGCATTGGTTCTGGTCGATTGCTTGGATTTTTAGTGTCTAGAGAGGGGATTCGACTTGATGACTTAAAGGTTAAGGAAATTCTGGATTTGCCTCCACCTTCAAATCTTTTACAGTTACATAGAATCCAAGGGAAATCCAACTTTCTGAGGAGGTTCATTCCTAATTATGCTGAGATGGCTAAAGGTTTTACATGTCTTTTGAAAAAGGAGACAACCTTCCATTGGGATCAGTTTGCGCAAGCTTCCTTTGATGCTCTTAAAGATACCTTGATTAGAGCTTCATTAATGTACTCTCCAAATTATCAAAATGACTATTACTTGTATCTCGTTGCTATAGATACAACCATTGGCATGGTTTTAGTCCAGAAAGAAAATAGGATTGAACATTTGATTTATTACTTGAGCTATAATCTCAACGGTACAGAAAGTACTCTTATGTCAAAAATCTAGCTTTGGCAGCTATGCAAGCTGTTCAAATATTTCGCCATTACATCTTGTTACGAAAAACATCTGTCATTTCGAATTGTAACCCTATGACATACATTTTGTCATGTCAATTGCTGGGGGGAAAATACTCAAAATGGATATTTATTTTAAAGGAATTTGATTTGGAATTCATCAAGTCCAAATCAAATAAATCTCTCGTTTTCGCTGAGTTACTATGTGACCT